>PVJI01001736.1:85557-168157 GCA_004026765.1 Micronycteris hirsuta
CAATCCTATGTTAATTGCTAATGCCCCTAATAAAAACCCTGGCTGGGCAAGCCACGAGGCTTTTTTCCCTATGATAATGGGAGAAAATGCCCGTGACCCTGGCTTCATCTCATAATGTGTCTTTGTGTGTGAATCATTGATGCTTCAGGCCCAAGTCCACCCCACGGCGGATTCTGCGGGCCGGAATCCGCCACACTCTCAGGGCCCCTGCGGAGCTGGTGAAGAGGGGGGTCCTCGTGCACATGTGTCAGTGAGAGTTCCTTCAGGGTGTGTGCTTTGGAGGCAGGTGAAGGAGGCTTTCTGGGCCATGTGCGTTTGGGATATTGAGCTCGTCCTGCCCTGCTGCCCTCTGCCTCTTCTGTCCCCTGCCGCAGGAGAGGAAGGTGGGCTTCAGCAGGGCTCTCACCCCTGTCCCGTCTCTCCGCAGGGCTTCGTGCTGGCCGTCACTATCATCCGAGAGGCCGTGGAGGAGATCCGATGTTACCTGCGGGACAAGGAAGTCAACTCCCAGGTCTACAGCCGGCTCACAGTGAGAGGTCAGCCTCCGGCTGCCCGGCCCAGGCTGCGGGGTTGCAGCTCAATCATAGGTCGCTGACAGTCAGGGAGCAGAGTTCAAGGCCTCGGGACGGCGGGTGTGTGGGCACCGTGTGGTGGGACAGTCACTCGGGGGCAGGTGCCAGGGAGGCTAACATGTACCCCGGGGCTTGGGGAGCCGTGGGCTGCATTCCCAGACTGCCAGGTCCTCTGAGAAATGGTCCTGTGGGCTGGCTTGCACCTCACCAACCTGGAACTGAATTCTCTGCTTTTGGAATGCTCTGCTCGCTAATTCCTTACCCTTACCTGTCTGGTCCAGCTGGGAGGGAGGGCGTGCGCCCCAGCCCCCTTCACGTAGGAGGCTGCAAACTCCGCCCTACATCCCTTTCCAAGGGAGCACAGCTTCAAAAGATGCTCTTTCAACCTTACAGAACTGCCCTCCCCTTTGTTACAACTCCCTTAATGTTACAACTTTGCAACATCAGTTTAACATGGAATTATAGTTGACCTACAATATTAGCAACATTCGTCCATAAAAAGGCACTAGACTTACATCAATATTGCATCTGTGAAGATTTCTGTGTTGGCATCTCAGAAATCCTCAAAACGGAAGAGCAGAGAGCGCCTGACCTGAAGGGAAGGGACCAGGTAGCCTTTCCCCGCCGAACCCCTCACGAGACACGTGCGTGTTAAATGGCGGAACTTGAAAACCCACCCGAAGTCCTGCAAAACAACCCGGCCGAGGTTGCCTCGGGTTTCTAGCTTGAAGTTCTGTAGTAGGTCTCCTGCGAGGTTGTATTCAGAACAGAGAGACTGGTCCCTTCAGTTCCCCAAGATTACTGATCCCATTCAGGGCTCATTGATGTTCCAGGAGAGGGGGAGGGAATGAAAGCCGTGCCTGGCCTGCAGGAACTTGAGAATTCTGAAGGACGGAGAGGCAGAGGCTGGTCCCAGAGCCAGGGCAGGGACTGCTTTTGCTGAGCTGTTAGCCTTCCAGAGAAGCTGGCCACCCACGGTTTCAGGAGTTTGAGTAGAATTTTCCTTTTGGGAAAAATGTCAGAGAAATATGTTTGGACCTTCAAAAAAAAAATTTTTTTTTTTTAAAACAAAAATCCCTTAAGGGTATGAAAATGTTTGTTTTAGTGCATTGAATAGATTTGCGTAGTTCGTGATCTTAAACATTCGCACGTCTCTGGGAGAAGGGAGAATTTAGAATTGGTATAGAAAGAGATGGTCTATTATTGCCAAATTGCTGTATTTTAGGGCATTTTGCGGGCCTAAGAATAAAAACTCAGTATAATCTTTGCAAAGGCAGGTGGCTTGGCCTTTCCACGTGGGCGATCAGAGTCCTCCCCGGAGGGTGTTCTCTGCGGCTGTGAATATTAAATCCTCCCTTAGTAACATATTCTGACTGTAACATTTAGAATGCCTGGCAACGGACAAAAGGCCCACCGGAGAGGGTGGGTTTGGAGCCCAGGGGGGGGGCTCGGGATGCCCTCCATTCGTGCATCCACGCGCCTTCCTTCTTTGGTTCTTTTCACATTGCGATTTCTTTTTCCGGGGAGTGATGTCTGTGCCCTCCCCGGCAGGCCCCTCCTCAGCTGCCACTGGAACTCCACTCGGTCCCTGAAAAGGTCCTCAGGGGAATTGGCAGATGGCTCTTGCAGTAAAAACTTGTCTTCCTTTGTTGGTCTCTGGCGGCCCCCGGTTTCCCTCGTCCCGCCGATGGGACAGAAGGGGCGGACACAGCAGAGCGCTGAGTATTGGCCCAGACCGAGCCCTGCAGTTTGCTTGGAAAGCCCCCCGAAGGGGCGCTGCAGAAACTGTCAGCTTGGAAAGTGATTGGGGTGAGTTTAGTTGTTTGATACACTTTCGGGGAAAGGGCCAGAGAAAGAAGCCCGAACTGGAAGATTTCAGAGAGAGGAAGAGAAAGGAAGCCTTTTCTGACCTTCACTTTACTATTTAACGACTTCATCATATTTGCTTGAGTGGGGCATTTCAACTGAGAACTTTTCATTTAGTGAAGTTCAAAAGCAAAATGAAACAAATACGGGTCTGTATATCCGTGCAGGGCTGTTTCCTTTGGGGATCACATGCTATCTTAAAATGGACTTTTCAACCCGATTTTTGCATTTAAAAATGTGCAGAAACCAGGATATCACGTCTTTGACCACAGGCTTCTAGTCCATGAGATTAATCGCTCTGCGTCATTTCCTGACTGGTGATACAGGGCTTGTACTCAGAGTGAAAACAAATTCTTTTTGGTGATAGCTTCTAACAGAGAGTGGCAGCGCTCACGCAGAGAGCTCGTGCCCGGCAGCCCGCTCCCACGGTTTTTAACACTTTCGCACTCGGGCTGTACCTGTCTCCGTCTGTCTGAGCCGTCGGAGAATCAAGGCGTGAGACAGCGATGCATGCCCCAAGTACCTCTGCGTTTAATCCCTACGAGGACGCTCCTCTTCCCGAACGCAGTAATGGGCTAAGTCAGGACGTTCAGCATTGGGGCATTGCTATTCATTTCATCGAGAGTCCTTAGAATTTGCCGTTTGTCTGCAACATGGCCTGTAGTAGTGTTTCTTCCCCGTGGCCCAGGGACCAGTCCAGGTTTGCCAGTGGCGTTGAGTTGTCCTTCTTCGGGGCCCTTGGTCCTGGGTTTGCGTTGCCACCACGCTGCCATCTTTGGGAAGGACGGACCAGTTTGGGGTCACAGTTACTTCTTAGCTTCCCCTTCAGTTTGTGTCTGTCTGATGATGCCTCACAGTTAGACGTGTGGCGTGCATTTTCAGCAGGAATGAGTATAGCTTTGAGAATGTTGAAGGCACAGATTTTTGTCAGGATGTTGCCAAAGGGTTAGAGGCTTTATGTTAATCAAATTGAAGACGTTTCAGACTTCGAGAAAAAAAGAATTTGATTTTGAGCAACTGACCTCAAAGTCCATTGGGCGGAAACATGGATGACAGGCAGCTATTTTGTTTCTTTAATAGCTGCTGCCAACATTTTTTTTCCAAATTATATATGTATTTTTTTTAATTTCTGTAAAATAATAACAAGATAGTAGCAATGCCTGACGTATATGAAAACTCACAGAGAAATACATGTCACAAGATGTTAGGCTGCTTCCAGCATTTTAGATCATTTTATTTCATTCAATGTGTATCTAAAACAATGGGCCAGTGGGATCAATTTTTAATTTAATTGTCATGGTCTAATAAGGATGTGAAGTATTTTATTAACCAGTCATATGCATGGAAATGACTTTTTATTCTTTTAAGAATGTTTGAGTCTCCATTTTGTCCCAAATCTACAATTGTTTTCTGTTTTTCTTTTTCCTCCCCAAGGACATGCTTATTGATTTTTAGAGAGAGGGGAAGGCGGGGGAGAGACAGACATGGATGTGTGAGAGAAACATTGATCGATTGCCTCTTACACGTACCCCAACCTGGGGCCGAACCCACAACTTAGGCACGTGCCCGGACTGGGAATCCAGCCTTTGACCTTTTGGTTCACAGGAGGATGCCCTAATCAGCGGAGCCTCCTTGGCCAAGGTGATAGTTTTCTGTTCTAACGAGGGAAACACAAGGGGCTGGACTTAGGGAATTCAGGGTCCAGTGAGGCATCCGGGCAGGCAAGCAGATCATTTGAAAAACCTACCTAACAATTATACTTCACTGGCGTCGGTGTGGGGCCCTTACGAGGGGGGTCCCTTTTCCCGACTACCGCGTTCCTGGTTCTGGGCTATGCCATGCCTGCATGTGAGACTCCTGCATCTGCCCCTCCCACCTGTGTGGGTAGACCCCTTCACTGGTCAGTAACTGGGCATTATAATAGCGCCCCCCTCCGGGAGCTGCCTAAGCGGAACTCTTGCGATGGGCTGTGTGCGGTGCTGGTGGTATTCATCACACCCGGGGTTCATTAAGTGTCGGTGGGTGAATCAATAGAGGTGTTAGCCCGGGGTTATGGGAGGTTATGGGAACCCAGCAGGGAGATGCTGACGATGTCTTCCCAGAAGAGATGACCTTCATCCTGTGTCTTACAGGGTGGGAGAGGGCAGGACTGCCGGCATGATTTTCGGTGCCCGTTGCAAAGTGAACAGGTGGGAGCCCTTGCTCAAAAACTGTTACGATTTTCAAGATGGCGAGAGCAGAGCATTAATCCAAGCAAGGGACCCTCCTGGTCAGTACTGGGGTCATGTGCCCATGAAGTTACCCTGAGATAGAGTTCCCCAAAGGCCCCAGGTCATGACGGCCAGGTGCATGGGGGCGGGGGGTAGGGAGGGCTGGGGGGGCAGAACCCCAGGTTCTGGCTCCACCTGTTCTTCCCAAAGAGGTGGCCATTCCGGAGCCTCTCCCTCCTGGGGACACAGAAGACCATCCATGTAGGCCGGTGAGGACCTGAGACCCTGTGGTCCAGGAATCTGTATGCAAGGCACGCTGTGGGGACAAGGTGATGCTGGAGCTGTTTGAAGAAATGCCGTCCACTTTGGCAAGGAGGAGGCAAAGAAAAATGCAGAAAGTTTATCTACCACGAGTCAGTCAGGGAATGGAGGAGGCCTAGGCTGTCATTTCTAAACAGCCCTGTAGAGGGAGCTTTTCCAGGGAACCGAGGCTCAGAGAGGGAAAGTGCTGTGACTGAGGGATGTAGCTCCTTAGTGACTGGGACCCTGGCTGGTCTGAATGTGCGCCCTTAGCCCGTGAGTCCAGGCACCTACAATGTGGCAGGAGCTGAGCTCAGCACTTTGCCATAGACTGTCTCATAGTGTTCAGCCTTTAATACATATGCTGCAGAAGGATTTTTCAGATTTTAGTTTATTTAATATTTTAAAAGATTTTACTTATTTTTAGAGAGAGGGGAAGGGAAGGAGTAAGAGAGGGAGAGAAACATCAATGTGTGGTTGCCTCTCGCATGCCCCCTAATGGGGTCCTGGCTTACAACCCAGGCATGTGGCCTGACTGGGAATTGAACCGGCGACCCTTTGGTTTGCAGGCCGGCGCTCAATCCACTGAGCCACACCAGCCAGGGCAGGACTTTTAAGATTAAGAAAAAACTTTTTTTATTGATTGATTTTTAGAGAGAAAGGAAGGTGGTGGTAGGGGAAGAGAATCTGTTGCTCCACCCACCATGCATTCATTGGTTGATTACTGTATGTGCCCCGACCGGGGATTGAACCCTCAGCCTTGGAATGATGCTCTATCCAAGTGAGCTACCCGGCCATGGCAGGACTTTTACAATTGAAATAATTTTAAAACACGTTTCTGAGTCCAGAGACACCTATCAATTCAACTTTCTCATTCTAAGGTGGAGAAACTTGAAAGCCATTTCAGGATAATGCTTTCCAATCAGTGTAAGCCTCCCCTTTTCTCCTACGGGAAATCCACATTTCAGCATTTTCAGAGGCTTAAGAGAAGTCTCTAGACCTTTATGGGTTTTATGGCTCTAATTATAGAGCCATCTCCCCAAATTAACAGCGTCCAGTGGCGCTGGAAAACCCAAAGACAGCGAAGAGAGGACCTTGAAGTTGGAGCCCACCCAGCCAAACTTAGTTTAGTTATTCGAAAGGTTTGGGTTGGGTCAGGAAGGCAGTGTGAGGAGATGGTTTCCATTATCCTTGTCTTCCCCAAACCAAACGTGTAACTCTGGAGTGGCGTCTGCCTCCATTATCACAGGTGGCCAGGGCAGTTGGATTTGCATTTTCACAGGGTAAACTCCAAGGTCTTCATACCAGGAAGGTTTCCCCAGACCGACTTGCCATCAAGGGCTCAATGAAGCCAGCGGCTAATTAGCCTGGAAAGAAACTGCAAACAGAAGCATAATTAACACAATCCCCGATATGTCTTTCCTGCTGGGGACATCTGGGCACGCCATGAACCAGACGTCGTGGCCAAAGGTCTGTGCAAAAGGAAGATCTTGAGCTTTTTAGTAGACACATGGCAGCAAAAACGGAGGTACCCTTTCCTCCTCCCCAGTTCTTTCCAGGTAGTTCCCCAGTTACAGACTAATCTCAAGGCTCTCTTGCCTCAATTTGAGAGTGGTATCTTTTCCAATTCAGTTCAAAATCCCCTTCGGACCATTGGGTAGGATGGCAAGTAATGTGACTAAATTTTGAGGTCAAAGGATATGTGTGTGTTTCTTTCAAGGTGTTGTGTTTTGTCGGAGTCCATCAGAAGCTAAGGTGGTGTAGGGAAGACGTGTTCATTAATGAGAAATAGTTTAGCCACTAGTTAACTACGTTGAAACTATATTCCTAAGCATAAGTTTATATTCTCTGTGTGCATACACACATGTATGTTTTCCAAGCATAAACTCCGTTCAGATATGGGAGAATGAATGCTAAGATAGGCCTTTGGAGAAGAGAATCACAGTGATGGTCTTTTTTATATTATTTTAGCAAAAGGCTTTCACTAAGGATCGCAAATCCTGTTCGGTAAGCAAAGAACTCCCCTTCCTGAGCTTCCCTCGTTAAGATTCAGAGCCTCTGCTTTTAGCGGGCTCAGTTAAGACAGATCTGGCCACTTACACATTCTCTGGCACCTGCAAAGTTGTTCTTTCAGACCCCTAAGGTGTTTTTTTTTTCTTCTTCCAAAGTACTCAATTTCACATTATTACAAATATTGGTGAACTGATCTATTGTTTAATTTAAAAAATACAACTCACGTGCAAATTGCAAGGTTATCTTTCCCAGAAGGTATTTCCCCCCTGCTGGAGGTCTATTTCATCATCATTGAGCAGGAGAAGCAAGGAGGACCGTTTATATATTTATTCTAAAAGCCTCTGTTGAGTATGAACTTGTCACATTGAAACTCCAGCTTTTCGTTTTTAAGTTCCCACTCTTTTCAGAAAACAAAAGCCCCAGGAAGTGGCTGTGGAACTTCCAGTAATGCTTCTCAACCTTTTTGCCTGTTTCCCAATAACAGTGTTTCCTTAGGCTTCGGAGCACTGCAGACGACTCTCTGGGATTATGAAATTTTCAACCTTAGACCCTACGCGCATGGCCGCGGGGTCTGCAGAGGCGTTGGACTGCCACCCCCCAGGAAGGGTACACACGCTGCAGAATTTACAACTCATCACTGTCACAGTCAGAGTGTGAGCTGAAGAGTAAAACATTAACCAGGGTGAGCGCATGCAGGTTGCTGCTTTGGATCTGCAGGAGCAATCTGTGTCCTGCACACACAGTGAAAAATAGAGCAAAGCTGGCGGGGTTCGGGGTCAAAACACAGGCCCACACAGACGAGTGCCCAGAATTTATTTAGAAAAAAAATTTTTTTTTTTTTTTTGGCAGGCTGGTCTGCCTTTTGACTGAATTGTCATTTGCTTGTTTCCACTCAAGGGAAACATCTGGTTTCTGCCCCCAGTGTAGACAGACCGCTCTTATTCTGAAGCTGTCATCCATGAAAAGCGTAGTTTGGGCTCAATAGGTTTGCTTATGAAAGGCTTGGGGTCCATCTCTACAGAAATAAACAGCTCTCCTAATTGAAAGTTTGTTCCCTGCGATAAACCCCGGCTCTGAGGCGGGCTTGGGGGAAGTGGCGAAAGCTGAAAGGAATAAATTTATTTTATAGAGAGCATGTAATGATTGAGGACGTGGCCGGCGGAGAATGGTCCACTTAACCTTTGTGAAAATCCCTTCGCCAGCTTCTATCAAGTTTCTGCAAGTGCATTAAGAATGCCCAGCGCCTAGAGGTTGGAGGGGGGTGTCACGGGGTGCAAAGGAGAAGAGAGATTTACAGGGGCGGGGGCCACGGGGTGGGGTGGGGGGAAGAGTTCTGTGGTTTCGGGCCTTAGAACCGGGCCTGGCTTTCCTGTGCACTTTACAAAGGCGATGTTCTGGGAGTTTCTCCATCCGTCCAGGACAGCTGTGTCGACCTTGAGGCCCAGTGCAAATGAAAAGGTGGGACCCCTTGTTCAGAAGTTACTAAGAATTGTAGGATGGCCACAGCTAGTCCTTCGCCCCAGGGTCAGGGGGGAGCACTTCTGTTTCAGGAATCTCTGGGGTGGGCGAGGGAAAATGAAACTTGGGAAGCACATCTGCTAACTTGTCATGGGGTGTTGGGGGAGTCTGTGGGGAGATCGGTATAATCCCTGCAAACGTGCTTGTTTTTATTTCTCCGATTTCTTTGTCAGGGAGACTGGGAGCTCCGCCAGAGGGCATCCGTATCTTGTTCTTCCCTCTTTTTTTTTTTTTTGCAAGAACGATGGCAGAAAACTCAAACCAGTGGTTAAATTAAGGGTAGAAATGCTGCGTTCTGGCTCCTTCCCAACACTGAAGCATGTCTTCCTCCTGTCAGTCCCGCCACGGAGCGCTCGGCTCTTCCTCCGACTGGTCCTTCCCCCCTCCTTCCTCCCACCCGAGCTGTGCCTTTCCTGCCAACTCGGGAGCCCCAGGTAGGGACATTTTATTCAGCCGAGCTGGGAAAAAAGCCCAGGAAACGTTAGAAGAGAAGTGCCAGTATCTGCTTCCCCCTCTCTCCTCTTCCTGCTGTTTTTTCTCTTTTTCTTCCTTTTTTTTAAACTTTTTTTTTTAAAGATTTTATTTATTTATTTTCAGAGAGAGGAGAAGGGAGAGAGAAAGAACAATGTATGGTTGCCTCTCACGTGGCCCTCATTGGGGACCTGGCCCGCAACCCAGGCATGTGCCCCGACTGAGAATCGAACCGGGACCCTCTGGTTCCCAGCCCGCGCTCAATCCACTGAGCTACACCAGCCGGGGCTTTCCCTTTGGTTTTATTTACCGTATTTTTGGGACTCTTAAGATGCACCGGACCATAAGACGCACCTAGGTTTTAGAGGAGGAAAACAGGAAAAAAAAAATTTTTGAAGCAAAAAATGTGGTAAAAAATTTCACCTGCTCCTGCGTCCTGTGACCCCGCTCCACCGCCTCCCCCCACACTCCCCACAGCGAGCCAGGTAAGCTACATCCTCGGATTATGAGATGCACCCCCATTTTCCTCCCAAATTTTGGGGGGAGGAGTGCATCTTATAGTCCGAAAAATACGGTATCTTCTCTCAGTCAGAACACACACATACACAGACACCCACTAAACACGGACCCTCCAAACAGGCCTGAACTGCCCACGTTTCGATCACCAGAAAGTGACGATGAGGGGGACAGGAAGTCCACGTCTATGGTCAGGACTGCGTGTGAGCTCAGTAGAGTGGGAGTGAACGGGGTCTCCCTTTTTTGAAGCTTCAAAACCGAGGTTCCCCCACCGGCCCCCCTCAAATACATGCCAGCGAAGGAGCCCGGGCCTGTGACTGCCGGTCCGCAGCAGGAGGGCCGCCTGCTGGGTTTGCCCCAACCCGCTCTGCAAACAGGCAGATTAGAGGGGTTTTGTTGAGGGAGAGCAGATGGACAGAGAGGCAGAGTTCATGCTAACCCATCGTAAATCAGGACACTCTTACTGGAGGGGAGAAAACTGTGCCCGCTTACTGAAACGTTGAAGCTAACTTAATTTGCTATTTTTTTTCCTTATTAGAAAAGCACCTCGTGCTTATTTAAAAAAATCGTTGTGAAGAGCTTAGAAAGTATGCGTGCCAGACCAAAAGATAAACTTCTGCCTCCCCAGAAAGAAATCACTCTCAAGCCTTTCAGTCCAGTCCTCAGATTTTGCTAACACACACACACACGCACACGCATGCAATTATGGCTTAATAAGACTAAAACATGTGCCGCTCTTTCAGCTAGATAGTAAAAGATGTAACTAGGTCTCGAAGATCCAACACCAAGTGTGATCGTTTGGGCCAGGCCGCCAGCATAAATTTCAGTAATCAAACGAAGGACAATGTGTAAATTTATGTTTGGGAAAGTTGAGCCCAGCTCCAGGGAAGGAAAGCTCATTGTCAGGGAGGGCCTGCCGTCTTGAATTTACTGCTCCGCAGAGAGAACCGCGGGTCTGCGCGTGGTTGTCCTGGTGCCCCCTAGTGGTTCAAGAAGAATCGTTCGAGCAGGAAAAGAATTCGGCCCCTGGGACCCTCTCTCTGCCCATTTCTGACGATCTGACTGTTGGGATCAGTGGATGCCCTTTACTCCCTCTGTAAATGCGGGGACCAAAGCCCGAGGCAAACGAACACTTGAGCCTCCTGCACGGCAGGGCTCAGGTCATTGGACTGAATTCTAGCGCAGCGTTTTATGAAAACGGGACACTTGTTCTTGGGGAGGAACTAAGGGTTGGTCCCACCAGTCACATCCGCTGCGTGCTCTCTAGAAGTCAGCAGTGTTCGTGGGCGGTCCTTTTAGCGCAGTTCTACTTCCTGGGGCAAGCTTTAATTAAATACAAAAATTAGTGAAGATCACACTCAAATGGGACCCCTCACAGCTGCTTCAGTAGAAATACTGGAATGCTTTGGAAAGTATCAACGATGCTGAATTATTGAAGAGACACGTGGCGTTCCGTGAAAAGTGTGAAATATTGTGAAAATTGTAAAAATCTGCAGTTGTGCACTGAGGCTGTTTTGTTCGTGTTTTTAAGGTCTTTTCAGTGCTGAAGGAACAGAAGCTCGAGATCCTTATCCTTAATGCTGGGTATTTGTTGAATAAGTGATTGAGTTATTATTACTATTTCTTTTCTGTCTTGGCTGAACGTTTGTGGGTTAAACGGGCTTCTTACGAGACACCAATAACATGAATGTTTCGTGGCATGGCTCCCTTGGCGAGAATTTGACCTATTACTGGGGTATGGTGCTGGACACCTGGCCCTGGTCAGCCGATTCCACCGTAGCCTCTCTCTGTTCCCTGCCTTCAGGTGACGTTTTAGGTCTTGCTAATGGCGTTCCAGCCTGTGGCCATGAACACGCGTGTGCTGCTCACGTGCTTTCTCACCTCTGTGCTTCCTTTCTTCTATTACTGGTAACCAGTCTCCTTCATCTGGTTCATTCTGGTCCCCCCGCCACCCCCCGTCAGGCATGGATATACACCTCCCTGCACACCCCCCACCCCATCTACTCGTTATTGAGTTATGCCTCTGTCCGAAGGTGAGCCCTTAGGCTGTGCTGGCGCTCAGCAGGCATCCAGGGCATGGTGCTCAAATGCTGAATGAACAGCCAGAGCTCCCTCCTAGCCCTTCTCCACAGGGGGAGCTTTCCCTCCTTCTGCTCCCGCAGCCCCCAGAACCACGCCCATCGTTTCACGCACACCGTTTTGCACTAGCGGCATCTGTCTGGCTGTCTTTCTCACCAGCTCCTGGGTTTGCACACTGCAGCTGGTGGGGCAAAGTCAGCCCGCCACCTGGGAGCTGAGGACGGCTTTTACATTTTAGAGTGTGAGATAGAGAAGCACTGAAGACTGCGCGTCTTTGTCAGAGAGACATGGTTTGGGAGGATTGCAGACTTCGTCTCTTGGCCTGTAAAACCCAACTGTCTGTCGTCTGGGCCGCTCGTAGCGAAGTCTTTCAGCTCCGGCCTGAGACGTTCGTCCCCGAATTCCGAGGACACAGCACTCAACAGACGCTTTTCAGGTGGAACTGAGCTTACTGTTTCTTCTTCCTTCCTCTGGAGTCAGATGTGGATTGAATCCGGGCGCTGACCTGCTGTAGCTGTGAGGCTGCAATGGGGCATCTCTGAGCCTGTTCTCACCGGAGACTAGCTGAGCGTCCCTTCTTCCGAGGAGGAGGAAACGAAGCCATCTGCGCGTCCGTTTCTGAGCCGGTGCTGAGCGCAGAGTCAGCGCCTAAAGTTAGCCTTAATTTGTGTCCAGGTAGACATCCAGCAAAAGTAATCCGATCGTCATCGTATAAACCAAGCTGTATAGCAGTTGTAAATTTAAAAAAAAATCAGTCACTCTTCCTGAAAATGGCCAGAGGTGACCTCTGAAAATGGTCTGTTAGTCACGTGACCCACAAAATCATGCAAATTAAGAGGTTTAAATCTCCGTGTTCGCCTTATGAACACCTGTGAAACTGCCCAGGCCATCAAGGGTGCGCATATTCGAAAAGCCACCAAGCATCTGAAGGGCGTCACTTGACAGAAGCGTGTGCTCCCTTCTGTCCTTGGTTACCAGGGTGGAGCTGGCAGGTGTGCCCAGGCCAAACAATGGGGTGGGGCACAGGGTCCGTGGCTCCAAAAGGGGCTGACATGTTGCTGCACAGGCTTAAACAGGCGGAGAGGGACGCTGAGCCGAAGGGTTTCGATGCGGCGTGTGGTCACGGAGCACGTCCAGGAGAACACAGCGCCCAAGAGGCAGCGCAGGGCAGGGCCCACGGGCGGATCCGTCCGTATGTCAGTTCTCTCTGCCACGTGGACGTGGTCCTTCCTGAAAGACAAGCAGGTGGTTCCTAAACCAGAAGAGGTTGCACAGGAGAAAAATATATTCCAGAAGAAACTTATGGCCCGGGAGTAAATTCAACATAAAATAAATACTAATAAAAGCAAAAAAAAAAAACAACCAAAAAAAGAACCCAACCGAACAGTCATTTTGGATTAGCTTCTTTCTTTTTCGTGGTATTGAAAATTGAGAATTGCCCTTCTGTCCATGGAGCTAATTCTTCATTTTCTTCCCCATTTCTCTGTGTGTGTGTGTGTGGGGGGGGTGTTTGAGGCTGAATGAACCATGTGTATGGCGTGGACTTGGAGTTTCTAAGGCACTGTTAACACAGAAGTTCTCACTGGAAGGGGGTGGCGAGCACTGTCCAGAGCTCTGTGGCGGGGGGGTGGTGGTTAGTGTCTGGAGCTGGCTCTGCCACAGACGCACCCCCTTCTCAGAGGGGCAGGAGGTGACGGTGCCGGGGGTGGGGCACACACCTGGCGCACGGTGCCGACTTCGGACGTTCTATAACGGCATGCGGAGTTGCAGTGAATTCCGTCATGACGTATCGTGGGCCTGTTCCCTTGCAGGGACCACGAAGGTGAAGAGCGCCAACATCCAAGTCGGAGATCTGATCATCGTGGAAAAGGTGGGTGGGGTCTCGCGGACCCGTGCGCGTGCTGGTGGGAAATCCCTGCCGCCACTTCGCGCCCCTGACCTGTAATTTGTGGATCGGACGACACTCCCTGAGTGTGTGGTGTCTGCACTTCTGTTCAGCAGCTCTGCTGATGGGGGGAGAGGGGGCAGTTTTTTTTCCCATGAGACACGCACACACAATATTTTTTGAAGTGTATGTGTGCTGATTAGCCAGAGTTCCTGCTGACAGACACAAGTTTTGATTTCCCGTTTGATGTGTTGGTTGTGGTTTTGGGTGCTTTTTTTTTTTTTTTTTAACATGTAAAGTCTTTGCGAGAAGCCTCTTAACTACGTAAGTACGTAAAAATGTTTGTCCCTTACCTTTTGAGCCATTTTAACTTGCATTTTTTTTTTACTTAAACATTGTGTTTGTGCTTTTTTTAAAATCATTTTTTACGGGGAGGAGGGGCTCACATGAGAACAGTAAAATGACCCCAAAAATGCATCTTTAAAAATAGCACCGCTAATTGGCTCGTTACTTCAGCAAACTTACATCTCTTCCTCCTGTGTGCATTTGGAAGGAATTGGGTTTTGGGGGTGGTCCTGGAAAGTGTTGGAATAATATTTGATTAGAAAAAGACTGTGTCTTCAACCGGTGTCTGCAGGAAGTCAACTGTGCTATTTAAAAGGATTAAATCCAAGAACTGGAAGTTGATTTGCGGTGACGTGAAGCTCTTCTGGGTGGCAGCAAGGAAGGACAACACACACCCTTGTGTTTTCACGTGGTTCTCTCTGCGCACAATTAAACGCTGGCGGCTGTGGGCTTCTCTCTCTCCCTCTCTCTCTCTCTTTTTGAAAATGGCTTTTGTTGCTTCTTGCGACTTGACTGCCTTATGCAAATCCCACTGGAAGCCAAACATCCAGCCAGAAAATTGGGAGAAGCCGAAGCATGAGCAGGGGTGGGGTATCCCTCGTTTCGGTAGACAGCCTGGACCGAAGCCAGCGAGGGGAGCCGGCATTTGGCCCTGGGCCCCCCGGCTGGAATTTGGGGAGGTGATGGTTGCATCCGCCAGAAAACTAGAAGCTCTCTTTCGGAGATAAGATTTCAGTAGGGGATTAGAAACGGAACAGCAGCGTGTAAGATTTTTTTCAGATTCAAAACAAATTAAATCCCCCCCCCCCATCTGTCTTTGACAAAGGCAGACTCTGAAAAGAGGCGGTGGGTGTCGGAGGCCCCCTCCCCACTGAGGGGGCTGAGGGGGCCAGGGGATGGAAAGCCCCCACACGGTTGTTCACAGTCTTTCTTTTTCTGACGCAGAACCAGCGGGTGCCTGCTGACATGATCTTCCTGAGGACATCAGAAAAAAACGGTAAACATCTGGGATCAATTTTGAAAATAACCATTAACCTTTCAGTGGTAATTTGGCAAAATAATCATTTGAAAATGTAACAGAAGTAGATGATCATTTTGGAGCCACGGAGGCGAATCCAAACAACCCTTTTAAAACAGAGCAGTCTTCAAAAAAAAAAAATTTTTTTTTTCTTTTTTTCCCGTGCTCACGGGTCAGTAAGTAGATTTTGATCATTACAAAGGTACAGTGAGTCAGTCCCTTGCTGAGTCCCAGCTGGTGAAGTCACACACACACAGAGGGGCCTGGCTTTGCCTCTCTGGGCTGCGTCCAGCTTTGCATCAGGAGCTGGCGGGAGGTGGAAGTGTGTCGGACCAGGGCGAGCACACAGAAATGCTCTGCTCTGAGACGGTGCCAGGAGGTGTGTGATGAGATGGGGCGGTAGAGGAACGGGCCGAGGGGTAGGTGGCCCCTTCGAGCCCTCCAGTCGTGAGGGGGGGTGTGTGCCCGCCCTCGCCCATCAGTTTGTTTATTGTTACAGCCCTCGGGAGCTCGGTACCGCTCCTGGCTTTACAGGACCCTTCTCCTTGCGGGCCCCTCCCCCCACCGCTGAGCTGCCACCCCAGCCTGCCCACCCCATCAGCTGGCTCACAGCTCCTTTCTTTTTATTTTTTTGTTATTTAAGCCGCACGGAGGGAACAAGGCCGTTTTTCTCTTGCCTATCAGGCACAATCGGAGATCTTTGAACCCCTGGAAAAAAAAAATGCACGTTTATATTCCTTTGAGGTTACTGCAGCCTATTTGATTACAAATTGAATAAAAGTATGGATGAAATGTTATACTAATAATTCATGGAGCGATACAGGGCGAGGGCGGTGGAAGGCGCTCGATGAAAGCAGCCTTTTAAAAACTGCAGCTTTGTGCTCAAATTGGCTCTTGTGTCTTGGTCTGTGAAAAGGGAGGGTTGCGGATTAGGGTCCCTGAAGTTCTTTCCCCTTAAAAAAAAACAGAAAACCCCAAATCCCCCCAAAAGATTAGAAGTGTTCTTCCTGGGAGTCCTCGGAAGCCGTAACCGCAGCCCTGGTACAGTCAGTACATTCTCTGGTGAAATGTGCAGCTGGCCAGCAGCTCGGACATGCACTTGAAACCCAAACAAGGGCCTGTGCGGGGCGCTAGCCGGCCTAACAGCAGGGTTCCGGAGTATTCCAGTTCTGGAGTATTCTCCAGGTTGTGTGGACCAGCCCTTCAGTGCTCACAGTGTGGGGTTGGTGCCGGTTATCTCCATTTTCACACTCGAGGAAACTGAGGCTCAGAGAGGGCGCGCAGCCAGCAGGAAGTGGTGGAGCCCAGACTTGAACCCAGGAGGCCAGGTCCCTGAGAAGGTGCTCCTGACCCCTGCACGGAATGGACTTGAGTGCTGGTTATCCCATGGCAGCCACTGTCCTCTACTGAGCCCTAACAGCAAGCTTGGGAGGTTTGCATTTCTCCCAGAGAGGATACACGGAGGGTTCGTGCCGTCAAGGTGCAAGCCCAGGCCCCCACTGTGAGCGAGTGGGGGAGCGAGGATTTGAACCCAGATCTCGCCGGCCCTAGAGCTGATGGGGGGAGTGGGAAATTGGGCACACGTTTACTCTCCCTTTTGGTGGTCGGCCCTTTGTTGGCTGTTTGTACAAGGCCCCAGAGCAGGGGCTGCCCGGAGATGCCGAGGAAAGGCTTCTCGAACTGGAGGACGACCCCTACCTTCCTCCCACAGGGTCTTGCTTTCTGCGGACGGATCAGCTGGACGGGGAGACGGACTGGAAGCTGCGGCTCCCGGTGGCCTGCACGCAGAGGCTCCCCACGGCGGCCGTGAGTAGCTTTCCCTGCCCAGGCACGGGCTGGCCACGGCCACAGCCGGGCTCTCAAACTTAGGTGTCCTCTGGGGCCAGGCATGGGAGGCCCGAGGTGAAGTTGGGCTGCTGGGGTGTTTTGGGGTCCTGGGGAGCCTTGAGCACCGGTGGGCTCCAAGTACTGTGGCCACGTGAAGTACAGACTCGGTGTGTAGGACAGAGCTCTTCTGAGGGAAGCTCAGGATCTTAAACCTTGGTGAGGTACCGGGAGTAAAAGTAAAAGTGGGCCAGAGTGTGTTGTTGTTCTGCTCATGACCTCCGAAGGCTTCTCAGCTTACTGAGCATCTGTCCTCGGTCCCTCCTCTCATGCTTAAACCTGTGCAATCCATCTGCGCGCCTAGGCCCTGACCTCCGCTTCCGGCCCTCCCTCCTCCCACGGGCTGCAGCCACACTGGCCTCTCCGTCAGGCGTGCTTCTGCCGCCCAGTCTTTGTCCTTGCTGTGTCCTCCACTGGGGACCGTCACACCCCATCGTCTGCTGGCTGGGCATCTCCGTCACATCCTAGGATCTTGGTCACAGGTCCCCTTACCTGAGAGGCATTTTCTGACCATCCTCTCCCTGCATTCCCACTCCACTCCCTTCAAGGCAGTGTCTTTGAGAACCGGGTTCTGCCCAGTATGTTCACTGCTTAATACCCAGTGCGTGGAATAGCATTTAGAGCAGTGCATGGAACAGCATGTATAACAGTGCATGGAACAGCATGTAGAGCAGTGCATGGAACAGCATGTACCTGGCATGTGGAACAGCACATGGGCCCTCTCTGAGGTGGTGGTCAAAGTAGCTGGAACCAGCAGGTGCTCAGTGTCCCCAGGGCCCCACAGCTCTTCACCAGCCCTGTGCCACCATGGTTTGTGGAGTGAGGGAGGGAGAAGAGAGCCAAAGAGGAGGTTCAAACACGAGCCATGTGGGTTGGATGTGGCCTGTGCACCAGGTTACAACATCACAGAATGTAGTTTGACTGCCCAGAGACCAACGTTCACCCCCCCGAGTGGTCTGGAAGGGTGAAGCAGAACACGTAAGCTTTTCCTGGGCTTGTGGCCGCACCGGTTGATGCCGTTCCTTCCTCCTCCCTGTAAGGAAGGAGTGGGCAGGAGAAAGGTCCGTGCCTTCGTGGAGTTTAGCATGACGACGAGTGTGGCCCTAGTAACGCTCAGAGTGTAACGGTTTCTCACTGCCAATAGCAAGAGAAAGAGCGCTATTGTTATTACTATGCGTTCAAGCCAGGATGCTGGAGCAGCGAGTGTCTCACTGCAGCAGGAGCTCCTGGGAACCCATAGGAGGCACTGTTGTGCCCCTGAGGCGGGGCTCCTCTGATTAGGGGCTCTGATTTTATCGGGGCAACATGTTCCACTTTCTGGTAAGATTTCTCCAAAGGAAGGTTTCTGATCCTCGAAGTGATTTGTAAGGAGACAGCCTAGAGCCTGGAATTGCGAAGATTCCTGCCTGTCCCGCAGCAGGTCTGCGGGCATCACCCACTTTAATAAACGCTCTCTGTCCCCCCATCTGGCCCGGGCCTGGCCGGGGCCCGGGGGGCTCGCTCTCATCCGGGGACTCTCAGCCTTTGTGGCCCAAGGAGTCTGAGTGGGGAGCAGCATTTCGGCAAAGGCGTAGAGTAACAGGTTGCGTGAAAAGCTTTCCTGAGTAATATGTGAATACGTTCTTGTTTCTTTAAAAAAAAAAAAAACACAAATCGAGTGAAAGCGCCGGTGGGTACTGTCTGCTCACAGCCTCTGCCCAAACCTTACCTCCTCCCCCGAGGGGTCATGCGGAGTCCGTGATGATCCTTCCAGGCCTTTCTCAGCAAACTCCCTTGCAAACAGACAGCTGTGGACGAGCTGGTGGAGTGTGGCTGTACATAAATGGGATTGTTCTGTATTAATTATTCTGCAGCTTTTCCTCCCTTTACTTTGAATGTGTCTCTGGACCTTATGGGGCCAGAGAGGCCATGGTGTGAACACGTGGACTCCTAGGGAGTCGGCAGAAAGCTCTGGCCCTGCCTGAGGGGTGGCCTGTAGTCCTCCCTTGTTGCCACGGGGTATTGGGACCAGATTGGTTTGTTTTCGTGGTAAAATCCATACAGCAGAATGCTTAGCACCCGACCATTTTATAAGTGGCTAGGTCGGTGGCGTTAAGTCCATTCGCACTGGGGTGCAGCCGTCACCACCATCCGTCTCCAGAGCTTCACGTGGAACCGAGGCTCTGTCCCCACGGAGCTCCTCCATCCCCTCACCCCCAACTCCTGGCGACCACCATACTACATCCTGTGTCTGTGAACTTGACTCCTCCAGGGACCTCGTGTGGATGGAGTCATATAGCGTTTGTCGCTCTGGGGCCGGCTCACATCACTTAGCATAGTGTCCTCAAGGGTCATCCACGCTGGGGCACGTGTCAGCCGTCCTTCCTGTCCCCGGCTGAGGAGCACCCTGTGGCAGGGGCGGACCGCATCTCGGGCGCCCGCTCGTCCACCAGCGGACACTCGGTGGACACGCTCACCTTTCGGCTGCAGTAAATAACGGTGCCACACACCTGGGTGTGCGAACACCTCTGTGAGACCTGGCTTTCGATTGCCAGCACATGGAATTACTGCTCAAATCGTAATTCTGCATTTAAATTTTTTGGAGGAACTGTTGTACTGCTTTCCATGGTGGCAGCGTTTTACATTCCCACCAATGGTTGCACACAGCTTCCAATTCTCCACACCCTCTCCAGCACTCACTTCTTTTTCTTTCTTTTTTTTCTCTGACAGCAGCCGTCCTAATGCGTGTGAGGTTTCCTTGTTCACTTTTTCACCTCTGCCCTTTCCGGGGCTTTGCCCGGGGCGGGCGGGCACTCTCATCGCCATGACCAAGGCCCTAGCCCGGGGGGTAGCGAAGGGGCTCTCTCTGCCCTGGGGCAGTCGGGGAGTCCGCTCCTTCACTGTCCTGGGTTACTGCCTGTGGCACTTCCTGAGCTTACTTAATGGAGGGTACCCCCTCTTCCTCCCGCCTGCCCCCTCAGCGAAGCCCCTGTTTGCTCGGTTCGGGAAACACCGTTGCATTGCTGTCTCTGGAACTCTCCCTCACCGTAACCTGCCTTTGTTCTTGCCTCCGTGGACCAGGATCTTCTTCAGATTCGCTCGTACGTCTATGCCGAGGAGCCGAACATCGACATCCACAACTTCGTGGGGACGTTCACCAGGGTAAGCGCGCGCAGCTCGCGTGGGGATTCCTTTGTGCTGTTGCAGTTCACGTTCACGTCTGCAAGTGCCTATCTCCCCCAGACAGGCCCCCACCCTCAGTTATTTCTACCACTCCTGCCTGCTGCTGTTACGTTGTTTCAGCCACTTCTCAACCATTAGGGGTGGAAATAGAGTTTGTATTTAGGTTCCTTCAGGCGTCAGGGGCAAGAGGTGCATAGAACCCACAGAAAACTGTTCGCGTGGCCTTTCTATAAGGCGTAAGACTGTCCCTGCTTGATCTGCTTCTGCGTTTTAGTTTTCACCCGAGATGACTTTTTCTTCTTCTGTGTTAGAGGCTTGTCCTTCTTAAATCAAAAGCCAGCCTTTTCAGGTGTTTCCGTGGGGTGGGGGGGACCCCGAGGCCAGCAGTCCCCTCTCTCCTGGCCGAGCCGTGGCTGTCTACCCACAGCTCATCATCCTTCGCTGCCCGTCGGGGGAAGAACAGGGTAGAGACAGCTTGTGTGTTTTTGTCAAAACCTGGCCCGATACACGTGTGTCCGTTTGGGCTCTTCCAGGAGGACAGCGACCCCCCCGTCAGCGAGAGCCTGAGCATCGAGAACGCGCTCTGGGCCGGCACCGTCATCGCGTCAGGTGAGGAGGCGCCCGCTCCGAGGAGCGTGGTAGCAATTTGCAAGGGGAGGAAAGTCCTCTGGTGCAATTGGAATAATCGTCTGTCAGTCGGGACAATTAGTCGTCGGTCAAACGGTGTTTTCCACTTGTTCCGGCACCTCCAGGGAATCCAGCTGACACCTAATTGCCCCTCCGACACTTAGAAACGTCCAGAGAAGCAGCCGCGCTGGCCTGCGGACTTCTCGGCAGCGGCCGCTCCGGGAATAGCCCCTTAATTGCCCCTGCAGATTGACATTCTAATCTGTCCCAGAAACGGGGTCCGCCTGGGCGTTCTGCCTGCAAGTCGTGGCTGGGAGGGCGGCTGGGCTGCCCTTCCTGGTACGAGGGGCTCCATGCGCTGAGAGGGGCCGTGGGCCTGAGCTGGAGCCTCGAGACCAAGGACACCAGGCTGGCATGGGGACGGGTGCCTTTCGGTTTTGAGCACTGGGGTGAGACTGAAGAGAAGGGATCCCGGGGGTCGGGCGCAGCTGGCAGCAGCCCTGGTTCATTCAGTGGGCTCCCGCCCGTCTGTCATGCAGTATGACGAGCCCTCCCTGTGCGTCACACATTTTATTCAGCGCTCCCAAAGGTGCTGTGAGGGTAGGTGCCAGTATTGTCCCTATTCTGCGGAATGAGGAAACCCAGGCTCAGTGAGGTTAAGTAACTTGCCCAAAGTCACACAGCAGGTAAAAGGTGAGCTGGGACTTGAACTCCAGAAGTCGAACTCACTGTGCAGCTATTAGTATATAGTATGTAGTAACATAGACTATCCTTAACATAATTCCACCACCGGCAACCTTCTGCCTCTACTACGGGAGGAGTCCATTTTTCCTCTTTCCACATCTCCCCCATTAACTCATTTGCCTCTGTTTGATGGCTCTCTGTGGCTCTCGGTACAACAGACACGCAGTCCGGACACCGTATGACAAGGGAAGGGCATGACCAGCATAACAGAGAGCCCAGGCCGCCTGGTGTCACGGTCCACAGACGCACCGCTTAGCGCAGGTGGACAGAGATGAGCTCTGCCCATAGTTCTTGCCGTGTTGCGTTTCTTCCGCCTGCCCGCGTTGGCCGCGTCATCCGGGCCGTCTCTTAGTGCCCCTGGTGACCACAGATGTGAGGAGTTGGCCCTTAAGGGTCTGCACGGCCGCTGCCCGGCCACTCCTTGGCTTCCGATGGCCTCGATTGGTTTAGTTCAGCTGTTGCTTCGATAGTGTTAACCTTTGAGAAGTAAGGACCTGGGCAGATGCCCGTCTGGTTTCATTCTGGTGGTTTTCTCCTCTCTTTCCTGCTTTCCTTCTTTCTGTGAGGCACACCCGGATCAAACGTTTGCATCTGATGATGCCAGTCTCCTTCACTAGGTCCTGGCGCTACCCGGTGCGCCAGAAAGTCCTGGTCTCCACTCTCCTGGGGTTTGTAGTTTACTGTACGTTTAATGCATGTTAAAGAGAAGGGGGAGGAAACGGGTTCTATGAATTTCCTCGGAAACCAGTAAAAAGGCAAGTGATCGAGGTGCAGAGGCAGAGAATTCTGAGGTGGAGGGAGCGAGGTGGAAAGACTTGTTGTCAACCTTCCTCTCAGGAATGAAAAACCATCTTATTTACCAGGCACTTCTTATTTATGGAGTGCTTTGCTGCCGTTGGTCTCACAACCTTAAATGAGGACATTCGAGGGGATGCAGAATGGACACTCAGAGAGGTTAAGCAACTTGCCCAAGGCCACACAGCCTTGGAGGGGTCATCTCCTGGCAGGAGGCACGTGGAAAGCAAATTGGAATCTTGAAGAGCGGGGAAAAGATTTTGAGACAGTTCATTGGAAGCGCATTGTGGAGTTAAAACATGCGTTTTCTCTTCACTTGTTTGAATTAATAATCTCTTTGTGTTCGGTGGTGTGGGAGGAGAGAGCAGGGATTCCCCCAATCCACAGCATCACTTGCCATCCGCTTCAGCGAGTATACGTTTTGGAGGGAGGCTGCGGAGCTGGGCATTTAGCATTTCCGTAGCTGGCCTCAGTGTCCCTGGCTTCTCACTGCAGTCTGATTCTAATGCAAACATGGAGTTAAACACAAAGCCATTTCCTTCTGGTGCTCAGCTCAAGAAATGGCCGCCAAGAATAATCTTAGTTATATGACATTTTGCTTCTGTGTTTCCTGTAGAATCTAAGTCTTCTGTCTTGATCCCTCTGCCCTTGTTAGTCGGAAGTTTAAACTGTAATAAAGCTTGCCAGGGTAGGTACTGGAGGTACAGCATCAACCTGTAAAGGATGCAGTTGCTATGGTCACCAGGGCAGTGGTAGGGAAGCGGTGGGGAGGCTTGGTGGCAGAGGTGGCCTGGGGGTGACGGAGCCCAGGTGTTCCTGTCCAGTTTTCCCGAGACTCTCAGTGGTGAGGGACCGTTTTGTTGGGTTCCCCCAGCCTTTCCCCCCAAATCTGCAGCGGGAGGGTCAGTGCCCTGCTGTGCGCGGCCAGTGTGCGGGTCGTTTCTCGTGTACCTCGCGGTCTGAGTTTGGTAACGCCTGGCTGACCCGTCCCCTGCTCAGTGGGGCTTGTTCTGTGACCGCACGCTTGGGCGTCCCAGCGACCGCACGCTCAGGCGTCCCAGCAGGGTCTAATTGCCTTAAACATTGCCGAGTGCTCCCTCTCCAGGGTCCGGCGTTTCTCTTCTTGCCGACCGGGAACAAAGGGATCGCTGTGAGGCCTGACCCCGGGGCCACACTGTTTGCAGACTTAGGAAGAACTTCATGAAATGTGGATCACGACGGCCTCAGAGGAACCGGCCGGGGGCCGGCAGGCCGGTTGGAGAGAGGGACCCGGGGTATGCAGGCTGCAGATCATGAGAGGGACAAGGACAGCAGAGCGAGGAGGGGCCAGAGGTGACAGCGTATGAAGGAGGGGTCAGAGGGCTGGGCTGGAGAGGCTGGGGTCACACCAGGCCCCTGGGCCCAGCATCACCAGGTCTTCCAGTTTTCCAGGAGAAGCCAGAAACCTCCGTTGTTTTCATGAGAGCTCCTGTCTTCACAAGTTGCCAACAAATGTGACACCTTGACTGTTCTGTGCCGGCCTGTGCTTTTTCCCTGCGGGGTGAGGCCAGGGTTACATCTCCTGGTGACAGTTTTGGCGTTGAGCGCAGGGAGATGTTGAGGAGGTTATCTTCAGTATTAAAAGGCGTTGAGGTGGGCTGGTGCCAGTGGGGGACCTTCCCTTTGGGAGCTCTCGTTACTAGGACAGGTTTCAGAAGAGGTGGGAGGGAACAGGAAAGAGTTCTGTGAGTTTCCTGTGATACCTCTCGAACCCTGGGCACTGGGCATCGAGACCAAGAGTGCCGTGAGTGAGCTCAGCCCAGGCTCGGCTCCCCCTGTCTCGCCATCTGCCGTGGCAGCAGGCCACCTGCCTGGGAGCGGCCAGCGAGCTCCCCCGGCCTGCCATCTGCCGGCCGCAGAATGCTGCATGCATTAAACATTCAACTCGAGGGAGCCTGGGGCTCTTTGTCCAGGGGACACAGGCCCAGCCCTTCCTCTGGGGTGACTGAGACTGGGCTTGTGTCTCTTGGAGTCTCTCTGTATTCTTCTGCCAGCACTGCTGGGAGGGGAGGAGGTTAGGCGTTTGCGTTTTCCAGCAGAGACCGGGGCGTTGTGTTCCTGGGGTCTGCCCAGAGAGCTTGGCAGGGACGGCCCCTCCTCCTGGTTCGAGTTTCCGCTCAGCTGTCCTCAACTCAGAGTCGGTTCCTCTGACACCCGGACCGACCGCAGCCTCGCCCTCCTCCCGGGCCTCCCCTCCCGTCGCCTCTCTCTCGTCTCCACCACAGCGCCCGGCATGGCCACGGTTACCGTGTTTCTTGCTTCCCTCCTTGGCTGTCTGTCTCCCCTCTCTGCTGTGTTGAGCATTTTCTTGGCTCATGCTGAAAAAGAAAACAAAGGTACATTTTTGATAGATATTGTTAACCCCCCACCTCCCGCCAAGTAGGTCGTTCCAGTTTATGCTCCTGCCAACTGCAGGTACTACAGGGCCCCATCCCCCACCTCGGGGCTAACACTGGATATCCGTCTTTGGAATTTTCTTTACTATGACAGGGATAAAGATGGTTTGTTTCGCAGTTCTTTGATTTGTCACCAGCTTGTGTCATGCCAAGGGGTGGGTGTGGTTCTCAGGAAAGGCTTGTCACCTGGACAGACAGACACCCCACACACATGCCGGTTAGACACAGAATCTGAAGGGAGTCAGACTCAGTGGCAAGAATGCACTGGAAGAAGCCAGGTGAGCCCTGGCTGGTGTGGCTCAGTGGATCAAGTGCTGGCCTGCGAACCACAGGGTCACGGGTTGGATTCCTGGTCAGGCCACGTGCCTGGGTTGCAGGCCAGGTCAGGTTTTCAGTGGGGGGTGCACGAGAGGCAACCACGCGTTGATGTTTCTCTCCCTCTCTTACTCCTTCCCGTCCACTCTAAGAATAAAGAGATTTTTAAAAAGCGTAGAAGATGGGCGGCGTGTCCTTAAGTTCCCAAAGCAGTTTCTGCGGGTGGCAGTGTTCTAGACGCCAACCAACCAGCCCCGTGCGGCCGTCGAACACCTGCAGTATGGCCAGTGAAAACGGGGCACTGTGTTTATTTCATTTTCATCGGATTTAAGCTTAAGTTGCTGCACCTAGGGCCGGCCACTAGCTTCCTGGTCAGTGCGGCCATAGATCGCGGGTCGGCCCCCGGCGTGGGCGCTGGATTTGGAGGACGCCCTGTTGGGGGCGCAGGCTCTGAGCCTGCGGGTCTGCGCTGACGGTTCTCTGTGCCACGCTGCTCTCGTTTCAGGGACCGTTGTGGGCGTCGTTCTGTACACGGGTAGAGAGCTGCGGAGCGTCATGAACACCTCAAACCCTCGCAGTAAGGTGCGTGTGTGGTCCCGGGGCGCGTGTCCTGCTCGCCAGACCTCGCGACCTGATGTGCTGTGGCGGCTGGCGCTGGGGCTGGGAAGCCAGACGTAGAAACTGGGGCACCTGACAGTGTTGTTTCATTTTCGCAGACTTACTGTCTGTTTATCTGCATACCTGTCCATATGTACATCAGTACGGAGATACACACATGTAACACCTGTAACACACGAGTAGTTGTTCACGTTCGGTATATATGAATACGTCGATTTAAAACATTTATTTTATTTTTTAGCCCTGGCTGGTGTAGCTCAGTGGATTGAGTGCAGGCTAGGAACCAAACAGTCCCAGTTCGATTCCCAGCCAGGGCACATGCCTGGGTTGCGGGCCAGGTCCCCAGTGAGGACCATGTGAGAGGCAACCATACATTGCTGTTTCTCTCCCTCTCTTTCTCCCTCCCTTCCCCTCTCTCTAAAAGTAAATAAAATCTTTAAAACATTTATTTTATTTTTTAAATTTAATTTTGTTTTTTGAAATTAAAAAAGCCCTGGCTGGTGTAGCTCAGTGGATTGAGCATGGACTGCGAACCAAAGGGTCACCAGTTCGATTCCCAGCCAGGGCACATGCCTGGGCTGCAGGCCAGGTCCCTAGTAGGGGGCGCATGAGAGGCAACCACACATTGGTGTTTCTCTCCCTCTCTTTCTCTCTCCCTTCTCCTCTCTCTAAAAATAAATAGCCGTATATCAAATAAATTAAATTCTAATTTAAAAAAAAAGAAACTTTATGACCAAAACATTTTATTTCCATTTTTGAATACATAACATTTTAAAAGCTTTTACGTGAAAGCAAACTGTTGTTTGCTAGGTGTCACGCGGGGTCCTTTGCACGCGTCTCATCTGATCCTTACACCCGCCCCTGAGCAGGTGCTTCCTGAGTGCGTGGTCGGGGGTGGGGGGTGGGGGAGGGCACAGGCTTGGGTTCAACCCTCACCGCCCGCAGGCAGGGCCAGGTCTGAGGTCTGCTGAGTGGCTCCCGTAACGGCTCATTCACACGGTGACCCTCCCTCCCAGCCCTGCCCCTCGTCCAGTTTTTAAGTCAGAACATTGCAGGATGATTTCCTTCTGACAGATGCTGTTTCCCAAACTCCAGTCATTTTCACCCCACCACGATGACTATAAATGTCATTTATCCGATGCTTTTGCCTGATATTCAGCCATATTTCTGTGAAGTTATGGCTTTGTTGTGCCAGTTACATTTTAAAAAAACACACACTAAAATAAATAGGTAATTATTAAACTAATGATGTTAATTCATGCAGCGCCTGAAAATCGGGAGCCGCCAGAGGTGTGGGCCGTGAACTTTCAGGCACATCTGCCTCAGCGTGTGGGGCGGTGCTGGGGCGGGGGACTGAGTGGTTTTACAGATCACTGCAGGACAGTGAGCGACCCAGCAGCGCATGGCCCCAGCAAGCACGGCCGTAACCTGCTTATGTGTTCCCAAGCCTAAGTCTTCTTAAGTCACTAAGGACAACCTGATAGCAGAATTCTTGGAGGTCCCTTGGACTGGATGTCTGTTATGGAGTCCAGACCCTGTTGCCGAGTGTTCTGAACCAAAGCTGCAGGGATCAGTGGGTCCTGCTGTGTCCCCTGGGTGGAGGTGCTCATGGGCAAAGGACCGTTCCCCAGGTGGGCTGTGGGTTGCACCCGCTAATCCCAAACTCCCCTTTGTGCCTCGTCCCCCAGATTGGCCTGTTTGACCTGGAAGTGAACTGCCTCACCAAGATCCTCTTCGGCGCTCTGGTGGTGGTGTCCCTGGTCATGGTGGCCCTCCAGCACTTTGCCGGTCGCTGGTACCTGCAGATCATCCGCTTCCTCCTCCTGTTTTCCAACATCATTCCCATCAGGTGAGCAGAGGACCGGCTTGTGTTTGGGTGCCGTGCCGGTGTCTTCTCTTGGCCAGCTGGCCTGTTCGCTGAGCGAGGACCAGGAACAGTCGGGGTCGGGAGTGTGAGCCATGCTGGTGGCTGTAGCATCCGAAAAGCATGTGGCTTCACCATCCATCCTTTCCTGAATGACTCTCTGCTCAGGTCTTGCCGCGCCTCCCCCAGTCCACGGTAGGGATGCCAGTTAGGGTTCATCTCATCGGCCAGCCCCAAGAGATTGGTAGTGGCCATGGGGGGGCGTGTGTTGAGAAGGATTCTGAGCCCCAGTCTGGGCTCAGCAGGAAATAATACTGGGATTGGTGAGCAGTGGAGGTACATGCCAATTGTTTGCCTCATTTGGAGGCTGCATAAATGGTTTAAAAATGATATCAGCAATAGATTATCATGAGAAAAAGCCAAAGATTCACTGCAGCAAGAGATTACAATAAATCAGTTCGGAAAAGATGGAAAACTTGTGGAGCTGGATGGTGGGAATGGCTGTGTAGTGGTGTGGATGTCCTGAATGCCCCCGGACTGCCTACTTTAAATAGTAAACTTTATGCTGTATATATTTTACTACAATTTAAAAATAAATGAGCATAGCCCTGGCCAGCATGGCTGAGTGGGTGGAGCATCATTCCACAAAGCCAAAGTCACCCGTTCGATTCCCAGTCAGGGCACCTGCATGGGTTGTGAGCCTGGTCCCCGGTCGGGGTGCGTGTGAGAAGGAACTGATCAGTGTTTCTCTCCGTTTCTTTCTCCTTACCTATCCCTCTCTCTAAAATAAATAAAATCTTTTTAAAAAGACGAGTATAGCCCTGGCTGGGTGACTCATTCCACTGTCCTGTGCACCAAAAGGTTGTAGGTTTGATTCCCAGTAGGGGCGCATAATGGGAAGCAGCCGATCAATATTTCTCTCTCACATCAATGTTTCTCTGTCTCTGTCTAAAATCAATAAACTTATCCTTGGGGGAAGGATTAAAAAAAATTTAAAAAAATGAGTGAAGTATCAAAGATATATTAGCTCAGAGGACTAGTAGTTAAAAAAAAAGACAAGCAACCACCCTTTTTGTATTTTAAGTGGCTGTGGTCCATGACAGAGTTGCTTCATGGACACAGCGCGTGGCTCTTGTGGGATTAGACGGAGGAGTTGACTCAGGCTCTGTCTGGGGGCTCAGCCCCGGCAGCGGCTTCTCCAGGGAGTGACTCCAGATGCTGTGGCCCAAATGACGTATATGCAGACTCCTTGCTGTTTACAAAAGCAGCCCAAGGAACCTTGCATAGATCCCCGGTAACTGGTTTGCTCTGGTTTTCTCACCAGTTTGCGTGTGAACCTGGACATGGGCAAGATCGTCTATAGCTGGGTGATTCGAAGGGATTCAAAAATCCCGGGGACCGTGGTTCGTTCCAGCACCATCCCTGAGCAGCTGGGGAGGATTTCTTACTTACTCACTGACAAGACAGGTGAGCTTCCTGCCCCCTACCGGCCACCCCCCCCCCCCCGGGGCCCAATGTGAGAGAGGGTGCGTGGATCCTCTTCCTGAAGGTAATAGAGACATCTGCTGCTGCTCTTTTATTTTCCTCAGCTTTTGTTGAAGAGTGATTATTTGGTGATGATGCTAATAGCAACAAAGCTTTATATAACACTACTACCTTTGTGCAAAGCACTGTTCTGGGGTGTTTATATGTAGTTACTTAGTTGTTCCTCGTCCCAACCCAGTATTTTTACAGGTGAAGAAATGAAACAAAAGTTGACTGATTGGTTAGAAGCAGTCTTTGAACTCAGGCGGTTGGCTTCAAGTCCTGACCCCGTACCCCAAATTACCGCCCCACTGTTTGGTATCACAGTGGTTAAAAGCAAGGACTGGGGAGCGGGGAGGCCTGAGTTTCAGCTCCGTCTCTACCATTTAGTGTCCCCAGGAGGAAAGGGAATCTGTTGCAGAGATCCGGAGCGGCTTGCCAGAGTAGAGAAAAACTGGGTGTCAGGAAGGAGAGAAATCAGGAAAGTTCTGGAATGTCAGCATCAGGACCCCGGGGTCGTCTCTGTGGGGTGCAGGTGTCTGTCTGCTCAAGGTTCAGGTTCCTCCATAGTAGAACCTGATTAGACGAATGTGTGTCACATGTCACCCTCTTGACCAATGGAACGGTCAGGCACCCTGATTGACACTCCCTCTGGACCATCCTAAGAAATGAGGGCAGAGCGATTTCCCCGAGGACACCTAGGATGCCATTTTCAAAAGACAGGGAATTGGATTCTGGGCCAGCAAAACCCCGCAGCAAAAGCAGGAGCAGGGCTAAAACCTGTGTGTGACGTATAGTAAACACTCCCCAAAAGACAACACAAACCGATCTCTCATTGCCGCCAAGGCTGATGCCAGCCCCAGGATGCAGGTGCAGTCACTCGAGTTTGCCTTGCGTTTCAGGAACCCTGACCCAGAATGAGATGGTTTTCAAGCGGCTGCACCTGGGCACGGTGGCCTACGGCCTGGACTCCATGGACGAAGTGCAGAGCCACATCTTCAGCATTTACACTCAGGTACCTGCCGCTCTGTGTCGCCGCGCAAACCAGTCCCTGACGTTCGCGAACACCTTCGTCGAGAGATAACAGCATGCCAGTGATTCCCCCGGCACTGTCCTCACGGGGACTGAGACTTCTGTCCCGAGGGCTCACTGTTCCACTCTTCAGTGGTGAACATTGTATTTATTCAGTCACTTCAACGGCCTGTAACTCCGCTGATTTCATTCGGAACTAGCAGCTCTGAGCCTGCCTCTGTGGAGGTGCCCCTCTGAGGTCAGCGAGGTCTCAGCTTTGAGCTCTCCTTGGGGACTGAAGTGGGGCTGTGGAAACAGGAATTCCTTCTCTTCAGCAGTGTGTTTGTACCAATCACCGTCCGTCTATAATACCCATTAATACTATGGTGGTGCAGTTTCAGTTGCATTTAGAAAGAAAATCGATCTTCGTGGTGACTCTGTATTTAATTTCTGTATTGATCTTTCCTGTTCTACAGAATGGAGCTCTCAGTGGGAAATGCCCCTGCCCTGGGGCACTAATGAGAAGCAGGGTGGGGAGGGCCCCTTTTTAATTGATTCCCTGAGTCTCATTGGGTGGCTGGGGTGCTGTAGAATGACTAGGAACCAGTCGATGGTAGGAGATGCCCACCCAAGGGCCCACGCCCGGGGCCTTTGTGCACGGAGGTCTCGATTCCTCTCCCCACTCCTGACCCCGGGTGGGGCTCTGCCACCCACTCCCCTCCCTGCGAGGGCCAGCGGTGGCTTCCCTCAGGGCAGAAAGACTTGTAACCTGCCTCTGTGCACGCCACATCTGTTTTGATTTTCCCCTGGTATTTTTTAAGTCAGAAGAAATGTGTGCAGGTTAAAGGGCCTACGGGGAGGAGGCTGGAGATAAACACTGTACAATGGGAAACTCTTCCATATGGGGAACGTGAGGATGTCGGAAGACAGGGCCCTGCTACCGATCCTGGCGATTCCCAGGGCCTTAATGATACATGTGCATCGCCATTTGGTGTGCGAGTGAGCCTTTTACTCGGCAATCAAAAGAGAATTTCAGAATCAGTGGCTATGACCCCTCCTCCCTGAAGTGCCTCAGTGGGAAAGGGGATACGCGTTACTTGAAGAGAGAAATAAATGAATCTGGGATGTTACCCCGGTGGCCTGTGGCTCGGGGCCAGTCACCCCCATCTTCTGATCGGTTGTCAGATGGTGCCCTGATCTGAAAGGGAGGTCCTTGCAAAAATCGGGGCTCTCTGTGTTACCCCACATTTGAAATATTAGTGGGAGCGTTTGTCTTCGTAGACATGAGGTCAGATTGCTGATAAAACCTGAAGGTTTGTGAAGGGCCTTGCCTTCAGATCCACTTTTACTGAAACTTGCCGGCCAGAGCAGTTACTTCGTCAGAGGCCTCGTTACTGCTCCTCGCGTTAAGTCATAATTTGGTCCAGGTGCCGAGAGGAACGTGGGCGAAAATGAAGGCACGCGTTGGTGCCTAGAACATTCGTTACAGAACTTAGGAAAAAAGTGTTCTGGATTTAGTCTCCCCGGTCGAGAGAAACTTCCCCTACATCGCCGGTCCTCTTCATAATGTGGGAGTGAAATTCTTCATAATCAAAAGCACTTGGCCAATAATGATTCATTTAAACTGTAGTTCTGATTCATTACTCTAATTATTGTTACTATGCAGTGCCCTTTGGCCTGGAAGTGAAACTCATGTCCTCTTGACACCAGAGGTTAACAGAGCAGGAAGCCGGAGCGGTGTGCGTGCATGACAAGAATAATTTAGTAATTGTCTAATTACCCGAGGAGTCGAATGCCGCTGCTAAAAATAGTATTAAAAAATTAAACGCAAGCCATTTTCTTGTTTCCCGTAGCCCATCTGTTCTCTATTTTGGGCGACCATGTGTTCACGGGTATAAAACGCGATTCATTCTCAAAGATCGACTCGCTTCTCCTCCGTTGGATAAAATGTGTTTTCAATGGAATGGAGCGCCCAGTATGTCCATAACCTCCTTGAGGTCCTGGGACTCAGCTGTGGAGGCAGGAAGACAACTGCAGGTCCTGTGTCCAAAACTATGATTTAAAACCTGGACCTGATATTCCGTTTGCTGTGTACCTCTTCTTGGAGATGGAAAAGTCAGGGCCCCCACCACCACCTTAGGGGACAGGAAATTGTTTATTTACTGGGGATGCAACAAACAAGCGGTCTGTTCTCACGGTCTGAGAGGACAGGCATCAGGTGAACAAGCCACTTTTAGACAGAACAGTAACCCACGGGAAGCTTGACTTCCGTTGGGGTGGGCAAGTGGGGTAACGTGAATTAGGGGGCTCAGAGAAGCCTTCTCTTTCAGGAGCAGACATTTGAATTTAGACTTCCTTGATGAGAGAGAGCGAGCCAGCCCCACAGAGGTCTGGGAAATGGTGTTCTAGGCAGAGGGCACGGCAAGTGCAAAGGCCCTGTGGCAGGAAGCAGCACAGCAGAGTTCAAGGAACAGAGGAGGTCAGCATGGCTGGAGCGAAGTGAATAAGGAGGACGATGTCACGAGAGGCAGTTGCAGAGATGGACGAGGGCTGATCAGAATGGCCTTGTGGGCCATGGCAGGGCACCTCAGTTCGAGTGGACACTGCGCCATGAGCTCACTGTCATTTTTCAGCGGTCTTAATCTTTTATTATATTTCAAGGCGACAGAAACCATTTTTTTCTTTTAAGATTTTATTTATTTATTTTTAGAGAGAGGGGAAGGTAGGGAGAGAAACATCAATCGCCTGCCTCTTACACGCCCTCCTCCGCTCCCCTCTCCCCCGCACTGGGGACTTGGCCTGCGACCTGGGCATGTGCCCCTGACCGGGAATCGAACCAGCGACCCTTTGGTTTGCGGGACGATGCCCAATGCACTGGGCCACCCCAGTCAGCTCAGAAACCCTTTTTCAAAGGAAGGCCTTCATGGCACCCGAAGTGTAACGTAGAGAGGAGTGGGCTGCTTGTCTTCCACGCTGGGGTTGCCGGGCCGGGGGTGCCTGGGAATTTCTGCTCCTTGGGTGTGGAGCCTGGGGTTGAACCCCAGCCCCGACCCCACTCTTCTCGTCAGCAGGAAACTGAGGCCCAGTGAGCAGATGTGACTTTTCACAGCCCATCCAAGAAAAAAGCTATCGAACCCATACAGAAGTACTCTTTTAAAAAAAGTTACTCTCGCAAACCTCACCGTAAGTGCCAGGCTAGGTACCACTTTGTGGTACGTTCATCTAGGCAGGTGTCACTCCTGTTGTCACTGTCCCTGTCCCCGCCCCGAGCTGCTTAGGTACCAGTGGCCGTTATCCCTGCGGACCACCAGCCAAAGCGGTTGTCTTTTTATTTGAAACCAAAGAGTGTGCCTTTAAAACGGTGACTCTAAACCAGGAGTGGTGTTGGTCCCTCTGGGACATTTGGCAACATGTCTCGCTGCGTCCAGGGAAGGCAGGTGCCTCTGGCGTCCAGGAGGGGAGGCCAGAGGCGCGTGTAGACATCCTCCGGTGCACAGGGCTGGGCTACCACAAGGAACATCTGCCCCTGGTGCCGAGGCCGAAAACCCGGGTCTGAAACGGCGGGATTGCTCACAGTGCAGCGGGACCCTGCCTGTGGGGGGCCCCTCCACCCCACCCACAGGTAGACAGAGCCCCCTGTTCACAGGTAGAAGCCCCCACATCCACTCATTGTAATTATTTTTCTCTTAACTTCACATGCTTCCTTGTCCCCAAGCGTGATTGATCGGATCCCTGACAGTTTGTGTCCTTTACCGCAGTGTCGCTGTGGGCGTGCCTGAGCTGCCCGTTGGACAGGGTGTGGGGAGAGCAGAGCCCCACCTGGCTGGTCTCCCACATCCTCGAGACGCTGCGGTGCCTCCGGTCACCTCCCTCGTTCGTCTCTCTTCCCCATAGCAACCCCAGGACCCGCCGGCCCAGAAGGGGCCCACGATCACCACCAAGGTGAGGCGGACCATGAGCAGCCGCGTGCACGAAGCCGTGAAGGCCATCGCGCTCTGCCACAACGTGACCCCCGTGTACGAGTCCAATGGCGTGACCGACCAGGCCGAGGCCGAGAAGCAGTACGAGGACTCGTGCCGCGTGTACCAGGCGTCCAGCCCGGACGAGGTAAGCCCCGGGCAGGTGCGGTGTGACAGACGCAGGCGTGGCCCCCAGGGCGTGGGGCTCCCCGTGCAGGGTGGACTGGAGCCAGGGAGCTGCAGGGCTGCCGGGCAAGTACATGTTCACATGCAGCAGGACTTGGTCTTTCCTAGAAGCGGTAGTCACGGACTTGAGAGCTCTCAGCTCTACACCAGGGGTGGTTTGGGTCTCCCCGGGACACGTGGCAGCGTCTGCTGATACATCCAGGGAAGGGAGGCGCTTCTGCGTCCAGGAGGCGGGGCCAGAGGACAGCCCACGGGGTCTTGTTTGTGATTCAGGTGGCCAGCCCGTCCGGGGGACACAAGGTCCCACTGAAACCCCATCCCCTTACAAACAAACAGCGTTATTAAGATAAAACCCACATACTGTAGAGCCTCCCATCAAACCTGCATAGGTCGGTGGTTTTTTAAGTATCGTCGCAGAGTGAGGCAACCGTGACCACACTCAACTTGGGGACATTTTCGTCACCCTAGCAGGAAGCGCTCATGCCCCTTTGCCCCTAGCCCCCGGCCACCACACCCACCACTTCCTGTCTGTGCAGAATTGCCTTCTCTGGGCGTTTCGTACACGTGGAAACTCGTGTTAGGGGACCCTTTGGTCTGGCTGCTTCCTGTTGTGGCATGTGTCAGAACTTTGTGACGCTGTACGGGTGAGGGGTATTCCATTGTGTGGGGAGCACTGTGTTCCCTTTGTCCGTTGATTGGATCATGGCCATTGGATTGTATGTTTGTTTGCTATGATGGGTGATGCCGCTGTGAACATGTGGGTACGTGTGTGTGAGGGGGTACACGTGTGTGAGGGGGCACATGTTTCATTCCTCTTGGTGTATATCTAGGAATGGGATTGCTGGGTCACCTGGTAACTCCATGTTTAACCTTTTGTTTTTTTTAGGTTTTATTTATTTATTTTTAGAGAGAGGGGAAGGAAGGGAGAAAGAGAGGGAGAGAAACATCACTATGTGGTTGCCTCTCGTGCGCCCCCCGCTGGGGACCTGGCCTGCAACCCGGGCATGTGCCCTGATGGGGAATCGAACTGGCGACCTTTTGGTTCACAAGCTGGTGCTCAATGCACTGAGCCACACCAGCCAACGAGCAAATTTTTAAGTGTAGAAAATTTGGAAGTTTCAGAAGACAGTAAAGAGGAAAATGGGTCAACTGCACTCTCACCCATAACGACAGGCAACCTTCCCCGAGCGAGCGTTTGGTCCCGTCTGCCGTGCGTTTGGTGTGTCATGTGATCGCCCAGCACCTAAGTGGCCCTGTTACTGTTGCCGTTTTCAGAAAAGAAAATTCAGAGGCAGGAAGATAGGCTTGGCCTACAGTCACCGGGATATTTTTTAAAGTTTCTTGTTTCGAAATAATTTCGGACTTACAGAAAAGTTGTGAAATTAGGATGAAGAATTCCCATTCACCCCAAACTTCACTCACGGAGTCTTCCAATGTTAATATTTTTGCACCTTTTATTTGTCAGCCTCCCTTTCTCTCTCTGAAGAGTCAGCCGTAGACACGATCCTCTTTTGCTCTTGAAAATGTTTCCTTTTTTACCTAAAAACTGAGTAGATGTCTCCAGATCAGGAAATAAACATTGATGCAGTACTATTATCTCACCCGCCGATCTTACTCAAATTTCAACAACTGTGCTGCTAACTTACATATTTAGATGCCCCTCTACCCACGGCCCCCTCCCCCCGGAAAAGCGTTTCCCCAGGTCAGGGCCCCGCGCAGGAGCACACACTGCATTTGGTTGTCGCGCCCCTGGGAGTCTCTTTCGGTCGGGAAACCGTCCCTCTGCCCGCCCAGATTTTCACCGCCTGGACACTTTGCGGGAACGCAGGCCAGTGATTTCGGACAGTAGCACGTCTCCCGACTTGGGTCCGCCGGACGTCTGCCTGGTGCGCGCTGGGGCCCTGCGTCTGTGGCCCCGGCCCCACTGCGCGTTAGCAGGAGACGCATGATGCTGGTGCACCCCACTCTTGGAGATGCCAACTTTGGTCACTTAGCCAAGATGGGGACTCCAGAGTGTCTTCCTGGTAAAGTGACCATTTTCCTTCGCTCGCTCATCTTGCCCCTCAGTGGCCGGGCCAGGGTTCTGACCTGGGGAGTTTGTTTTCAGAGCCCAAGTTCAATCCTTTTACTAAACCATTTTTTTTTCCCAGAAGCCACTGAGGACATTTTGATAGAAAGCCTTTCAGTTTCTTATAGTTTTTTTTTTATAAAAAAATGGGAATTTTAATACAGGTATGGTTTTGTAGCATCCTTTTTCACTTAACACTTTATCATGCCTGTTTCCCAATTCTCTTGAACATTGTGATTTTTAAAAAGCTTTCCTTTATTTATTTTTATAGAGAGGAGAAGGGAGGGAGAAAGAGAGGGAGAGAATCATCATTTAATTGCTCCTCGTGTGCGTCCAGACTGGACACCGAATCAGTAACCCAGGCACGTGCTCTGATGGGGGATCGAACGGGAGACCTTTTCTTTGTGGGACGACACCCAACCAACCGAGCCACATCGGTCAGGGCTCTTGAATATTATTTTAAGAAACCCAGTTTTTCAGAATCACTGCACATGTATGTATCCTGATGCCTTAAACTGTTCTCACGTGCCCAGAACTCAGGGTGTTTCTGCCTTTCAGCACCGATACTCACAAACGTCACAGCGAGCATCCTTAAACCCGGTGGTCCTGGCAGTGGTGTGCTGGGTTCTCGAGTTCAGCAGGCATGTTTGGGTGCCTCCGATGGGCTGCGCCATGTCAGCGCCGGACAGGACTGCAGCCCGTGGCCCCGCGGGGCGGCAGGAGGGAGGCAGCTGAGCCCCCGAGCCACGAAGGCTTGCTAGGCGGTGTCAGGAAAGCCCGGGGGTCAAATTGAATGAGTATTTTTCAGGCCCGTGATCTAAACGGCCAGAGTGCTTCCCAGGAAAAAAAACAACAACCCATCATGCTCTCCCACCAGTAGGACGGGACTCCCGGTTCTGTTTGGTTCACCTCGAGGAGGGGGCGTCTCTGGCACACGAAGTGTTTCGAAGGTCTGGACTCCTCTGAGGAGATTGGCGAGCCCCCGTCAGTGTCAGCTGGGGGAGCAGCACAGTCTCCCCGAAGCTCAGAAAACGAAAGGCCTCCCGGATGTGTCTGCCTCTTGGCACTTCTTTCTCTCTTCGGGGCAGGGGGGCGATGGAGCGCGTCCCCCAGGAGACTCCTCCGTCCGGCCTGCTTGGTGTTTGTGGGACGGCTCTAGCTGCGGTGCCGGCTTCACCCATGACCACGGACATTTGAGCCTTAGGCTCTTCAGGGCTGAGAATGTGGGGGCCTTCAGCCGAGCGCCGGGGTGGGAACTGTGTGCAGAACGAGGGGAGACGAGGGACAGTGGGCACGGACGATCCTACTGATCCCCTCGGGCCGGACTCGGGTGACCGAGACCGGAGGTGTGTCATCGCTTCTTCCCTGGGGTTAGTGGGTTCGATCTCCACTTTCTGTCTGGGAATGGGAGGACGGCCCACTGAGCAGTGGACATGAGAAAGGGCCTGGTTCTTGGTACCGACAGGCTGGGAACCAGCAGCGTCTGGGGACGGGTGGCATTTGGACGAGTCCCAGACGTTGGGGATGTGATCGGCCCTCCTCCTGCCCCTGAGCTTTATGACCCCAGTTGGCGATGGAGACGCACACGGGGAGCTCCGCCGGGCCTGCCCCACACCCTCCACCCCCGCCGAGCTTTGAGAGCCTTGTTTGAGGGCCGTGCGTGGAGTTTTCCACGAGGGCAAGCATTTCCCAGGATGAATGCTCTGTGCTTCTTAGCTCTTTCCGGTTGCAGTGAACAGTCCTTCACCTCTTCTGTCCATTCATTGTCCTACGGTTCAGATGGGTCTGCTTTTCTACACTTCTGAGTCATGTCTGAAAAAAAAAAAAAAGAGGTACATATTTTCTCTTTTGGCCTCTGGTGTCTTCACAAGGCTCAGTGTTCCCTTACTGGTACTTTCCCCCCGACAACTTATTTCGTGTTGCGCAGTTATTTTGTGTTTGTGGTGGGACGTTGTGAAAATATAGGTGAGGAAAAAAGTCAACCGTAATCCTCCTAACAAAAGGGTTAGCCGCGGTTGGCAAGTTACTGACCCGCCTTCCAGACGATTTCGAAAGTGCTAACCTGTGCCTACGGATGCACCACGTATCTGAGAGCAGGCGAGAGTCTGTCGGAAAGCCGTGCTGTTTCCAGATCCCTGTGGGCGTCCCCACAGACGCAGCTGCATCTGGAATCTGAACTTTGAAATTCTATATCGATAAAGCATCGCTGGTCAAGACAAGGTCAGTTTATGAAATACATAGAGGAGCTGGGGTTCGTTTTACTCCGGAGTGGCCGGAGTAATTTCTGCCAGTTGGGGTCGTGTGCGTTTCCTGTAACAGAAAGCAGGATTTCCTCAATTTGTTTCCTGTGCGCATTCCGCTTGGGAAGCCTTGAAGGGTCTTCATTCAGCTATTGATTACTGCCCTGGGGGGGCCCTCCGTACAGTAGCTCCCAGGGGGAGGGGAGAGATCAGATCAAGCAGGCAGGCTGCAGCCCTGATGCTGTTCTGTCATTTGCAGGATGTGGGGGAGCCCCGGGGCGGGGGGTGGTAAGGACGGGAGAGATCGTGGCAGTGATGCAGCTTTTAATGCGTCTGTTTCTTGGTGTGAGCGGTCTGGGAGGTGCAGGGAGAGCAGCCCTGTGAGTCATTGATTTGTTTTTTCCATGAATCCTTTCATGTTAAAAAAAAAATTCTTAAACTTTAAAAATCACAAGCACTAACATTCTTCCTAGAAAATATTGACATTGTAGATCCGAAAAGAAGTTGATAAACATAACCTGTAATTCTGAGCAATGACAACTATTTATGTTCTGGTATGGATTTTCCCAGCATTTTCCTGAATTTAGATATCTGTATAGAAACATAATTTTATGTTTCTGTAATACAGAATTGTACTGTCGAAGGAAGGTGGAGTTAAATAATGTCCTTTAGAAAGTCATATGGTTTTCATAGTCCTGTATGATTTATGTGAGTGGCCGTGTGTTTTTGTGCCAGGCACATGTGTTCACACGCACAACACACGTGTGGACATGTGTGTGCAGGTGATACACGCCACATGGATGTGTTTGTGCACACACATGTGTCAGCATGGGCATGTGTGAGGGTGTGCATGGGTGTTTGTACATGGGTGTGCCTAATTACGAGAGAATCAATGGAAGTTTCTCGATACAATTGGCTGTGCCTTGCCTCGCTCAGTAACTTCAGAGGCACTAATTACACAGTCTCTGTAAAGTCTAGAATGTTCTGTGTGGCTCCTCTGTGCTCGTGGCGCAGAGGGAGACGTCTGTCTCTCTCCCACCCTGAGGCCCCCGTTCCCGAAGCCCCCACATAGGCCCCCCCTCCCGGCCTCTTCCTCTGAGCCGCCCACTGTCGGCAGTGCCTGAGCACCCCGGCGGGGAGAACTCTCCGTGTCTACGGCAGTCTTCCTCGCCCCTTAATTACTTATATTTTTAAGAAGTTAAAAGCCCCATTATACACAATAGAGACAGTTGAGCCCCTGGCTTTTAGAAACTCGTCTTTCTAAAGCGTCTCAGCAGTGGACTGCCGTGGCGGCATGCCGGCAGCAGAGGGCCGAGTTTCAGCAAACACCGGGCTGCCTCGTGTGCCTGTGGTTCCAGTGTGGGAAGGGGCTGTTCAGGGGCAGTTCGGGCACGGGTCCTTCACGTGGGGCATTTTAGGGGAGGCTTTCCTGACGAATCCAGAACGTGTAGCCGACACGTGAGCTGGGACTGGCCCCTTCTGTACCCTCCTTGGTTTCCACATTTAATCAAGTTCGGATCTCGTTCATTCATTCATTTACCTTAATGAGGTTTCTTTTCCTGCTGCTGCTCTGACCTCCTGCCATTCTGACCCAAGGTCCCCTGAGACCCCAATGGGGGGAGCGTTAAGGACAGTGAGACCCAGGACCCTGAAGCCCTCGATGATTTGACAGTGGGGAATGATTCTTCTGAGGCGGGGCTCAGACCCGCGGGAATGAGAAATAGCCTGATTTTACGCTGCCTTGTTGTGTGAAGGAGGGGGGTGTTCTCACCTTAACCCGAAGTGTGGGTCGCTGCCGCAGCCCAGGAGAGGTAGTGAGCACCCCGATCCTAAGCCCGTCTCTTCCCAGTGAGACCTCGGGGGTTTCCTGTGCTCGGTTAGAAAGTAGCTTTAAATGAACGCTGACAAAGTCCCAGTGGGAAAGTGGAAGGTGAAAATGAACAGCCCCCCGCAAGGCTCATATCCTGTTGGAATCAGCCCTGAGGAGACGATGAGGTTTTGATTAGGACGTGGGACCCAGGGCTGTGGGGCGGGGGGCGGCAACAAATAGAACCTTTATCATTATTATTTTTATCGAGGCAAGCATAGTCTCAAGTAGGTCCCTTAATTCTGTTGAGAGACTGACTCTCTGTAGAATAAAGCTCAGTTAAAAGACGTTTACCTACAGTCCTTGATTCTTCCTCCGTCAGGAACATTTGTTGTTGATTATGCCAGAGTGACAATCCAGCTTTTCCTCGCTCTCAGTCCCGTGGGGCTGTGGCCTGGGGGCTGGGCAGAACGCCCCTGCCCGTTCTGGAGTTGGAGATCCTTCCTCCAGTGAGGTCAAGGGCAGGCTTTGGGTATCAGTAGGTCCCCTCGAAGCCCATGTTCAGACGGTCTGCATCTTTCCTGAGCAGTGAAATTAGGTTTTTAGGGGCGAAGTTCAGCCGCTTGAAAACAAGAATGAACAGATCCTTCCCATAACAGTCATGTTTGAAAACACGCAAAGAAGAATTTTTCTTTTTTCTTTTTACATAAAATTGGTTTGTAGAGGAATGCAAATTTAGCTCAGCTTTTTTGGGCTTTTGTATACCTAGGTATTTGTGTGGTGTTGGGATATTTTTTTGCTTAATTAAAAATAAATGCATATACAGGCTAAAAATACTCCAGCAGCATAGAAAGATAAAAGTCAAAGCTATAAGTGTTTCTCTTCATGTGTATCATTCTAGAAACATTTTACATACATTTTATGGGACTATTTTATACATATGGATCTTTACTGGCTTGTTAATTTTAAACTTCGAAAGAAGATTGTTAGGAGGTAAAACGGGGGATATTGAACTAAACAAATAAACAAATGAGTTTACAAGGACTTGCACAGGCTAATGGCAAAAAAGAAAAAAAGGAAAGGAGGAAAGAAAACCCATCATTACTTGATTAGCCCTTTCTTCGGGGGAGGTCAGTACAACACCTTCCTCCATTGGTCAGATTGGAAAGCTAGTTCCTGTTCACCTGGTTGACTGACTGTGACATCATTAAAACAGGGTCGAGTTTCCCATTCTTGAAGAATAACTTCTTTCTAATGTAAAGTCAGTTAATATCAGCAACAGAAACCTAATGAGATCTGTGAGCCCAGCGCCAGCTCAGGATGTATAAACACAATCTGGACCAGAAAGGAGTAAGAATCCACTTCAGACCCCGAATTTCAGGGGCCTAGCAGGGGGTGGGTGGGTGGTGGAGCAGGGTTGGAGCCCCAGGATTTGGGCTCCTGTTCGATCCCCCTCACCCCCACAGGGCATCACATCTCAGCCGAGGTGATGCCTAGGGGTGCCAGGCTGCAGGCAACTCTGGTGGCCTTTGCAGAGTCTCTTGGTGGAAGGAATGGGGACTCAGGGTGAACCCTGATAAAATAGAGGCATTGGAGGCAGCAGCTGCTACCCAATTTCCTGGAAAAGTGACCTTGACCTACCAGCCCCTCAATGAAACAATAACCACTATGAAACATCCGAGCGAGTAATACAATGCACGCCATACCCCCACTTCAGGTGTAAAGATACTAAGACATTGCAGGTAGAGTTGACGCCACCTGTATACCCCTCTGCTAGTCCTCTCCTCCAGGCCCTCTCCTAAAACCCACCCCCTTTTCTTTCCCTAAAGATTGTCCTATAAGAAGAAAGGGGGAGGGGTAGACACCATGCCCCTGACTTGGAATAAAATGGCAGTTTGTTTGGCATTGAACCTGGACGCTGCCTCTATCTGTTTCCTGCTGCTGCGGCAGCAAATTGCTGTAAATCGGGAGTTTCCCCGCGACACGGACTGGTTACATGCTAGTCCTGCAGGTCAGAGGTCCCACGGGTCTCCCAGGGTGTGATTAGGGTGCGGGCCGGGCTGCGTCCCTCCCCGAGGCCCTCGGCACGGTCTGTCCTTGCTGTGCCCAGCTCTCAGGGCCGGCCCACATTCCTGGGTCCGTGGTCCCTTCCTCCATCCTCCGAGGCAGCAATGTCACACGTCTCTGACCCTGCTCCTGTCCTGACATTTCTTTCTGGCCACAGCCAGGGAAATTCTTCTGTTTTAAGGCCCTCCATCTCAATTCTGTCTGCAAAGTCCATTTTGCTGTGTAAGGTAACACAGCCACAGGTGCTGGGGCCTGGGACGGGGGCACCGTTGGGGGCTGTTGTTACTCTGCCTGCCATACCTCCCCTCGACTTTCTGATGGTGACAGTGTGTCCGGGTGGACGCCTGACATGCCATGCCTCCAAGAGCGCAGTGGCGGCTTGGCCCCCGCCCGGCCTGGCCTTTGTCACTTCCCACCAGCATCGCTGGGGCAACTCCCCTTCTCCGAGCCTGGGCTTCCTCATCCGCATGACTGCTGTTCTCAGCCTCGGCGGGACTGACGTCTGGGTGGGCTGATTTTCTGTTGTGGCTAGCAGCGTCCCCATCCTCTTCCCACTCCGTGCCAGCAGCACGCACCCCTTCCCCCAGTGGTGACAACCAAAAGTGTCCGCAGACGTTGCCAAATGCCCCGTGGGGGTGGGGTACAGAAGGGCCCAGTTGAGAACTGCTGTGAGTACCGCCCGGCTGAGTGTCTGTGAATCAGACTGGAGGCTGAAGGTCAGGTCGCCCTGTCCAGGGAATCGTCTGGCCTGGTACAGAAGGGACCTGCGGGTGTCCTAACCACTTTTAATCCCGTGCACTGCTTTCTGCCTGCGCTCTGGCTTTCGGCCTGCCTTGGGCCCCAGAAGAGAAGGCGAGTTGTACCTTACAGGGGGCAGCCGTGAGGGCAGGGCCCCCACAGGTCCGGAGGAGCAGGCGCCAGTGCTGGGGCGGCAGAGTCTTCTTCCCCAAGGGCACAGCGTTTCCCTGTGCTCCCCCTGCCGCCACTGCTCGCCTTTCACCTGTCTGCTCCCCCTGCCGCCACTGTGTGCATTCGCTTGACCTGTGAACCAGGACCCTCCGCCCTGTGCCTGACCTTCGACCCTGTGTTACATGTAGGTGGCCCTGGTTCAGTGGACCGAAAGCGTGGGCCTAACCCTGGTGGGCCGAGACCAGTCTTCCATGCAGCTGAGGACCCCTGGCGACCAGATCCTGAACTTCACCATCTTGCAGATCTTCCCCTTCACCTACGAAAGCAAGCGCATGGGCATCATCGTGCGGGTGAGTCCTGCTGCTCGCGACTCGGCAGGCGCAGAGCCCCGAGTGTCCCCGAGGCCTGCCACGCTCTCTCCCCCTTTCTCCCCGCCTTCCTCACATCGTCTGCTGCCCAAACTCACCAGGGAAGATAATTCTCTAAGCAGAAAGGAAATCAGTCCCTCCAGCGGACAGAACCAGCGGACCCGCTTCGGGTTGACCAGCTCTGGAGAGAAAGGGCTCAGGAATGTGGATGGGGCCCTCATCGGTACGAATACATTTCTCATTGTATGCGCTTTTGTGTAATTGTGTGTTTTTCATGGAGGTGAAGTTCACATAGTATAATTTAACTGTTTTAAATGCAAAATTCAGTGGCATTTAGTATATTCACAAGGATGTGCACCCTTCTGTCAAGTGTTGAAACATTTTTGTCACCCCAAAACGGAAGCCCGGTACCCACTAGGCAGTCTGTTGCCCAGACACCCTGCCCCTCTCGCCCTTGGCAATGACCTGTCTGCTTTTTGCCTCTGGATTTACCTCTCGTGTAAACGGAATCACACAACAGATGACCTTCTGTGTCTGGTTCCTTTCACTTAGCGCGATGTTTACAGGATCTGCCCATGGTGTAACAGGTATCCGCACTTCATTCCTTTTCATGGCTAAGTAATATTCCACGTTGCTTCTCTCTTCATCCGTCGATGGGCATTTGGGGTGTTCCCACCTTTCAGTCGTCATGAATAGTGCTGCTATGAACATGCATGCGCAAGAGCTGGAACACCTGTTTTCAGTTCTCTTGGGTGTGTACCTGGGCGTGGAACATGCCCAGTCAGCTCCTCAATTGCCGGGTCATTCTGTCTTTTAAGCTTGTGAGGAATGTCCACAGTCTTTCCACAGTGCTGTCTGCTCTGACGTTCCAGCCAGCAGTATACGAAGGGTCTGGCTTTTGCTCATCCTCCTCGACACTTGTTATTTTCCAGTTTTTAGGTTGTAGCCATCCCAGTGATTGTGGAGTGGCATTTCATTGTGGCTTTGATTTGTATTTCCCTAGCGACTAGTGATGTCGAGCATCTTCATAGGCTTATTGGCCGCTTGTCTGTCTCCCACGGAGAAATGTCTGTTCAAGTCCTTTGCCCACTTTTTAATTGGGGTGTCTTTGTTGTTGTTGAGTTGTGAGAGTTTTTTTATATAGTCCGGTCACTAGAGCTTTATCAGAGGTCTTATAATGAAAAGTTTTTCTCATTTTGTAGGTTGTCTTTTTACTTTATTGATAAAATCCCTTTGGTGCACAGAAGTTACTAATTTTGACTCAATCCAGTTTGTCTAGTTTTTATTTCTTTTGTTGATCTTGACTAGGTATCACATCTAAGAGCTCATTGCTAAATCCAGGGTTATGAATGTACCCCTATATTTCCTTTTAAGAGTTTGGTAGTTTTTGGGTTTTGGTCACTGATCCCCTTTGAGTTAATTTTTGTATACAGCGTAGGTAGGAGTTCATCTCCACTCTTTCGTATGTGAATATCCAGTTGCCCCAGCATGATTTGTCGAAGAGACGACTGTTTCCCCATTCAATAGTCTCGACCCCCTTCTTGCAACTATGTTCAATGAGTTTTCATTCACACAATCACAAAATTATTTGTAAAATTAGACTGTTCACTCAGCATCATCATTTTGCCATGTTTATTTCAGAATTTCTTTTTATAGTTTTGAAACCTTTGTTGAACTACAACATACACAGAGAGAAACACTAACACTGTAAGTGCACGCACCTCAAGTGTTTACAAAGTTAACACACCCACGTAACCAACCAGCAGCCAGAGCGAGGAACAGAAGCCCACCCACCAGCGCCCTTTGGCTCCCTCGCGCCCCATTTCTGGGCACTGCACCCCCTCTCCACACACACCGGGATGTAAGCACTCCCCCTTTCTATCACTGATTCACTTGGTCTCTTGTTGAACGTCCTGTATATAAAGAATTGTGCAGTAGACACCCCTTTTGTATTTGAATCCATTTGCTAAAGTGTACATTCTAAGATTCCTGATATTTTTGCATGGATTGTAGCTCAAAACATTTCTTAAAGAAGTACAGCGTGCGTTCCATGGAAGTCCCCCCTCTGGCTCTCCTTGGTGTACTTCCTACGCCAGGCTCCTTGCTCTTAGGAATTTTAAACTGCTGCCGTCAGACGTGGAGGGTAAATGGTGTGTATCATGGTGTTACATAGTTTCATTCTCTACCTAAGTGGCATTGTAGTATATGTATCTTTTTTTTTAACTTCCCTTTTTTTTTTTTGGTTTAACATCGAATACCCTTAATGTTACACACACGTACACCCACCCTCAACCTCCGCTGAGGTTTGATGCAACACTGGGGGCGTGGACGCTCTTCCTTCGGTCCGTTCGCTCTGGATAGGCGCAGTGAGCCGCCCCTCGGCGTAACGAGGAGCCCTCCTTGCGGGAGGCTCCGCTGTCGGGACGTCAGCGTCTGCCTGGGCAGTTCTCCCAATGGGACAGCGGCTGGGATGTAGAACGGATACGTCCTTCCCTCTGCCGGGTATGACCAACCCCTTCTCGAGAGGGCTGTGCTAATCTGCCCCTCTCCCCACGCTCGCGCACACTGGAGAGGTCAGACTTGAAACATTTTGCCCCTCTGAAGAGTCTGAAGTAACATCTCGTTTTCCTACTTGCTCTTTTACTCAGAGAGACCACACTTTCCATCCCCAGAGGCCTGGTAACCCGGGGCCGCTTTGTTCTTAAACCTGGCTGATCGTCAGAATTGGCCAAGGGAGCTTGATCAGTGCGGATCCGTTGGGTCCCTGCTGGCCCTGTTTTGGCGGTGGGGTGGCTCCCCGCGAGGTGGCGTGGCCGGAGGAAACTGCCTCGGACCATGAGGAATTTTGGAATGAGAGTTCCATCTTCCATCTTTTTTGGATTAAAAAAAAAAAGCACGGACCTCTTCCACTCACCCCCCCATAAGTCTTGTCTTAGGGATCCGAGGCGTAGTTTCTATTATAGTAATTAGCAGTAGTAGTCTTTGTAACTAGTAATAGTAACAATTAGTAAGAGTAGTCCTGGCAGCAGCGTAACAGTAGGTGGTAACACTAGGGACGGTAACAGTGCCGACAGGAAACATTTAAATAGTGTTTATTGCACGGCAGTCACTGTTCTAAATAATTTGCATAAACAAATTCACTTAATTGTCCCCACCCCCAGCGAGGTTGGTACCGTTATGATTGGCATTTGACTGAGGAGGAGGTTGAGGTCTAGAGAGGCTAAGAAATCTCCCCAAGTTCGCACAGCTAGAAATGGGGGGGAGCTGGGATTCGGCCCCAGGCCGTCTGGCTCCCTGGTCCACACTTTACCGCTAGGACCTAGGAGTCTGGGTGCAACAAGAGGGCTGCTGAAGGGCCCCCAGAGCCCCCAGAGCCCCCGGAGCAGTGTCGGGCAGGGCAGTAACCGTGCATCGCTGTGTAGCGGGTCACCCCACACTCTGGCTCCGCACAGCACTGGGTGTGACCTCGTCGTGTCTGTGGGCCAGGAGTCTGGGTGAGGCTGAGCTCTGGGGCCCTGGCTCAGGGTCAAGGGCTTAGCTGGGGCTGCACCCATTGTCCAGAGTTCAAGGAGGCAGGATCCACCTGCAGGTAAAACCAGTGTTGGTGGCAGGATCCAGTCCCTGGGGGCTGAGGGACTGAGGGCCTTAGTTCTTTCCTGGTGTACGCCAGCGGCCATGCTCCTTCACTGCCACACGGGCCTCTCTGTGGGTCACTCCCGTGTCCCCCGGCTTCGTCAGAGTGAGCAAGTGAGTGTGAGCAAGACGGCAGCCGCAGTCTCCTGTAACCTCACCTCAGAACAGATCCCCCGTTGTATTTTCCTTGCTCCATTATTAAAAGCAGGCCACTGCACCCAACACCGCCTCAGTGGGTGCAGATCACACGAGGCTATGGCCCCCAGGGGGTGGGGTCACCAGGAGGCCCCCTGGGATGACAGGAACAGCTCCCTGATGATCAGGTGGCAATGGCATGAGCAGGCTGTGACCACGGCACAAGCGAAGGGACTGGCCCGGCCCTCGTGCCCATGGGCACTTGCAGGCTCCATAGGGCGTGCATCCCTGGCCCCTCTGGGGCTCCAAGGGGGCCCTTCTCCCCCACACCTGCCGCCTTCGCACGGGTCCTCCTCTGGCCCGACCGGTGGCTTCCGTATCTTCCGTTCACACCTCACGCCAGGAACGCCCGTGGCCGTGGGAGCCGCAGCAGAAGTCCTCCGGGTGGGTGTTTCCTGGGGAGCGAGCATCAGCATCTCCCATGGAATCACTTTAACTTTGTCCCAGCCTTTATTTTGTCCAGTTCGAGGGCTGTGGGCTCTGCTCAAGTCGTTTCAGGGCTGAGTCATGGCCGAAGAGTCCCCAGGATCGGCCCTCCTCGAGTGAGTGTGCGGTGGTGTGCCCCGCCCTGCCTTCCATTGTGGAGGTCTCCCGCTCCCAGACACGCGTCCTGTTTTATCAGGGGCGGCCCCGTGTCTCCCCCCAGCAAGAACAGGAAATGTGGGTGCTGTTGGGTGGGCAAATACACCGTCTTAAAATAGCACTCCACCCTTCCCGGGTGATAAAAATGATCAGCATGCAATTAAAGCATTGGGAGCAAACAAATCTATAAAGAAGATCAAAACTGTTCATCTTTATTTTCCCACTGAGGACAGCCACTGTTACATTTTTGGAGACTGTCCCTTCAGTTTTTTTCTAAGCATACGTGAGTGTAAACATCCATAAACATTTTTATAAGATTGGCATTGAACGCCACATAAGGCTTTCTCTCTCTCCTCTCCCATGAACTATATATAATGAAAATTTTCTCATATTATTAAAAGCATTTTTTTTTAGTGATTTTAATGTGTGCCTGGTGTTTTGTTGGGAAAAAGAAACAAGTACCATTATTTAATTAAAGATACGTATTTTGGATGCTCATGTTTCTCATTTTTCACTGCTAGAGATCCGTCAGTGGGGACGGTCTTTGCCAGGCTGTCTTTGATGAAATGCGTACTGTTTTGCTAATTTCTCTTGGTGGCTGACCTGCCTTCCTCTTTATCTTTGCTTTTGGTGGGTGGACGTCAGCACCCAGGGCGTTGGGACCAGCTTTGCCTTTTGCACAAGTCTCAGTCTGCTCCTCTACCAAAGTGACTGTCATCCCGGGGCCATCTTCCCTGCAGGGGACATCTGAAGATACCAGGGGACATTTTTCATGGTCACAGCTCAGAGGGTAGAGGCCAGGGCGGCCCCCTCACAAAGGGGGACCCCCTCCCACCAGGGTTCAGTGTGCCGGAGCTGAGAATGCTCAGTTCTAACGTGTCCGTAGCACCTGGTTTTGACAATAACTGCCCGCCATCTGATGCGAGGAAGTGGTAGCTCGGGGGTGGAGGTTCTTGGCTCGTTCAGTGACTGGAGACAGTGAGGGTTTTGCTGTCACCTGCTTCATCAACCCTCTTAAACACGCGGGGGCTCCCGGGCAGGACGCGGCAGCGTCTTCTCGCACTCACACAGCGCGGCCAGGCCTTTGCGCACATCTGGCTTCGCAGCAGCTCTCTGAGGCTTAGAGAAGTCACTGTCTTCGGGCTTGCCCCTTGGAAGGGAGGCAGGGTCGCCTGTTTGGTTTATTCCATGCACAAGTTGCTCCACGTTCCTCCCCGGGTGGAGCGATGACGGCGGGTCCCTGGTCCAGATGATGCCCTGGTCATTGTTTGAACAGAGGAGGCCTTTGAACAGGTGCCAGCACCAGGCCGCAGTGGGAAAAGATGAGCCCCCCACAAACAATGCCCCACACGCAGCAGATCTCTGTGAATTTATAGCATCATCTTGCCGTGATATGGGAGCGAAGTAACCTTGCGATGAACTCGGCGGGAGGAAATGACTCACGGGAGGAGGCGGTCAACACAGTGTTTGTATTGGATGAGCTGGCCCAGCTCTCCTGGGTCCCTCTGGGGTAGAGGAAGCTGGGGAGGGGACCTTATTCCCTACAGCTAAGTTGGGAAGCACCTTTTGGGTGAAGGGGAAAGGAAAAACAACAACGCAGATGCTTTCATGTTCGCGCCCCGCAGCTCCCCTTGGCCCAAGGTGCAAGCAAGCACAGGCGCCAAGGTACAGCGCACACTCCGCAGCTCTCAAAATGCAGGTGGCTGGCGGGGGCTTTTCGTGAGTAAGCATGTTGTTCCAAAGGATGGTCAGGCATCACAGGGCATTTGGAAGTTATTTTAAAAGAGGAAACTGGACCCGACTCAGCTTTGTGTTCTTATTTTGTGGGAAGAGTTTATAGGCGTGTGCACTCTGGGTGCCCTGGAGTGGTAAAACCCAGGCACGCCGTGGTGACGGTCACGCTCAGTTCCCTTGCCCATCCCACTGCCTCCAGACTCCCTGTGGTGGCATCGTGGAGGAAAGAGTCCCGGACGGGGCAAGAACCAGCCGTTTCCCCATCATTCCCCAAAGCCAGGGCTTCTCAGCCTTGGAGCTGCGGACCCAGGAGGCTGGACGATTCTCGGGCATGAGACTGTCCGGGGCGTGGGAGGCTGTGTAGCAGCATCCCTGGCCTCTGCCCACTAGAGGCCAGCACCACCACCACGTGCCCGTAGGGGAAGGAATTGCCCTCACTGAAAACCTCTGGGCTCGTAAGGCTTGTTCTCCACATGCGGTGGCAGTGGCAGTGGCAGTAGCTGTCAGTGTCACTCAGACAGAACGGGCGTCTGATCTGCGCCGTGTCGGCCCTCGGCCGCGTGCTCTATGTATGTAGATGGCGTTGTCTAAGCCACAGAGACCTGTGCAGTAGGAGCCGTTCGCATCGCTGTGTCTCAGGCGAGGAAACTGAGGGCTAGAGAAAAGGAGTAGCTTGTTCCGTGGGGGGATGGGCCGGGAGCTGGCGCCAGGTCCGAGCCTGTGATGCCTGTTCATGGGGTTCCCGGCTCCCCAGAAAAGCTGGTCAGACGGCAAGACCTCTAGCTAAGCGCTCAGGTACACCACATAGGGGCGCTGGGCTGTCTCGATCAGTGGTCCTTGGCGGAGGCGTTTTGCCTCCCAGGGGACACGTGCTAATGCCTGGAGACACTTTCTCTGTCGCCCCAGGGGGTGTTGCAGGCATCAAGCGGGTAGAGGGGCAGGGGGGGCTGCCAAAGGTCCAGGCCACGCCCCTCCCCCTGCCCCGGTGAAGAATTCTCCAGCCCCAGGGCTAATGGTGCCGAGGCTGCGAAACCCTGAGCTCTAGGTCGTCACCTTCCCAAGCCTTGTGGGCGAGCCACAGTTTGGTGACACTTGGTGGTTCATTGTGTGAATTTAAAGTGACCTTACAGTGTGGGCGTTGCTCCTGGTGGAACGGTAGTAATTTATTTAAAAAAAAAAAAGAAAAACAAAAAACACAAAGTGCTTATACACATCCTTCTGATCTTGCTTTTGTCATACAATGATTTTTCAAGTGCTTTGAGTTTTCTTCTGTTTTCTGTGGCCTTTGCCCCAGAGCGAGGCCCCCCTCTGGCGTTTTATCTCTGGCCAAGTGAAAACACGTCGGCGTCTGCTGGGTGCCCTGTTGCACCATCCGTGGTGGGAAGCGGGCACCGGAGCCCAGAGTGGGCATTCCTCTCGGTCATTCTCCCCTTCCGGCCCCGCAGGATGAGTCGACGGGGGAAATCACGTTCTACATCAAGGGCGCCGACGTGGTCATGGCGGGCATTGTGCAGTATAATGACTGGCTGGAGGAGGAGGTGAGTGCGGTGGGGGATGGGGCAGCGTGTCCTGGTGGCTGCCCTTGCGTGGTGCAGGGGGGCGGGTCTCTGGAGTCCTTCCCTGTGGCAAGTCGCACATCACCCCAAAACATTGTTGCCGCTTCGGATAACCCGTCTCTTTCCCGTAGTTTCTGGGGTTGGGGATCTGGGCGCAGCGTGGCCGGTGTCTCTGCCCAGGGTCTCTCCCAGGTTGTGGTCGCGTGTCCAGCTGGGCTGGGGTCTCATTGGGGGCCTCAGCTGGGGCAGGACCCACTTCCATACTCACTCTGTGATCACGGGCAGGGTCCGGCTCCTTGGTGGCTGGTGGCAGGAGGCTGCCATGTTCCTTGCCATGAGGACCCTCCCGTAGGACAGCGTCCAGTACATCAGCTGGCTTCATCAGAGTGGACAAGTGCGGGAGCAGGACAGGGTGAAGACACAGGTGTCACTTGATCTACCCTCACTTTTGCCACATTGTTTGACGGGAATGAGTCACTGCGTCCAATACTCACTCAAGGGAGGCGGCTGTGCAAGGGGAGGGTACTGGCAGGCAGGATCCCGGGGGGCACGTCACAGGCTCCCGTCCCAGGTTGGGACACGGAACTGGCAGCCGCAGAGCGAGAAGAGCTCTCAGGTTCCCGGGCCGCTTCCATCTCTCCCTCTGCCCCAGGTGGGGGAGTCACGTGCTGCGTTCTGTGGCGTTGTACCTTCAGTTGGGGAGGTGGGTGGCAAGCCCAGATGCCGACGGGCCGGGCAGGCGACGCGAATGGAGGAAGGGGGCCAGGATGTGTTTTTCTGGCAGGGCCACACTCTGCATGTCGAACGCATTGGCATAGTCCCCGCCCGGCCTCCCCCGCCCGACAACTGTTTTCTGGGCACACACGGAAGCGGTTGCACCTCACCAGCCTCAGTTGTCATTTTTTGGGAAAGCGCACTGGTGTTGTCAGAGGTTCAGATTTGTCTGTGGAATCTGACAACGTTGACTTCAATTTTGGAACACGTACGGTGCCAAAGGAAACCGTGTGTGGCCCATGGGGTGTCACAACGAAGGTGGCCTCCCCTTTAGAAGGGTTACCCAGGAAACTGCTTTGGGGAAGGCAGTGTTCCGATTTGCTGTCCCTGTCCCCTCGGGAAGGGCCTGGTCCCCTTCAGCATCCAGTCCCCCCCAACAAGAGCTGGGGACTCGGGGACAGAGCCCATGGCACGGCTCTCCGCTGACCGCCGTCTGCTTTTCAGTGCGGAAATATGGCCCGAGAGGGGCTGCGGGTGCTTGTGGTGGCCAAGAAGTCTCTCGCCGAGGAGCAGTACCAAGACTTTGAAGTGAGTGGTTCTCCAACCTTTTTGTTTTTTTCCAGCCCTGCCCACTTCCCAGTCATATCTCCTCCCAGCTCCCCTTTGCTCACGCTGCGCTAGCCATCCTCACGTCATTCCTGAGCACAGACAGGCTCATTTCTGCCTCAGGGCCTTTGCACTCACTCTTCTTTCTGCCTGGAATGCTCCTTCCTCGCGTTGCTTGCCCCATGGCCCATTGTCTTGTTTCCTTTGACTCTCAGCGCAAATGCCACCTCCTCTGAGAAGTCTTCCTGGACTCCCCATCCGAAGCAACCCGGTTTCATCCCTCTCCACCCATCACCCCATTTAACTTTCTTCATTGCACCTATCACAATCCGTAATGACCTTGCTTATATGTATATATATAGTAACATTTTTAATACCTCCTTTCTGGAATAAAATCTCTTTGAGAGCAGACACTTGGCTAGTCTGCTTGGCTCTTATATCCCTAACATTTAGGGTAGTCATTGGCATTTAGTACGCCTTCTGGAAAATTTGGAATGAATTATCCTCGTGCGGCCCTAATTTTTTTTTAAGCTGTAGAAAATGTCAGGGTTGAATTAGATCATTGACTTTTACGGCCAAGAGCCGCAGCATAAATACGTCTTGTTTACCATCTTTCCCCATAGACGGTGTGTCCCTTGAAGGGAAGGGTCCTCCTTCCATCCCCAGGCCTGGCATAAAGCCAAATGCGCACACACATATACACAATGAGGGGGCACAGAGGTGAGGTTGGGGGACAGGCCCTGGGACTCTTGTCCTGGTCCAGGGAAGCTGTGCTTGGCTCTGCCTCTTTTGTGTTTGAATTCTTCCTGAAGTTTTAATTAACAAGTGTTCTATCCCTGGTCAGTTCTACCTTTCTTCCCATTTTACAGGCGTCGGTCTTCTGGAGGGCGGGGGTGGGACAGGGGTGTTTGATTTCCTTCCAGGTCTTTGCCAACACGGTGCACACGGGAGGAAGAGAAGGGTTGGGCCGATGGTCTTTGGAAGTGGAACTTTGCCAGGGACCTTGGTTATGAAGTGTATGTTTTGTGTGCGAGAACCTATTGTTTTTTATGAGATCTGGAGATGTGAAGTTGGGGCTGTTATTGCTGCTGTGTGGATAAAAACAATAGGGGCTCAGAGAGGTCAAGCAACTTGCTGGAAGTTGCACAGCAGGTGAGTGTAGAGCCAAGGGTGCAACTCAGGTCGGTCCAGCTCCAGTGCCTGGACTGATGAACTTGGAAGGGGCCTGGCAAGCCTCGGTTTTATTCCTCTGAGGTCTGCACTACCTGCCGCGGTGGCACCCACACAGCCGGTCCCACTCTCGGTGTCACACAGCTTTGCCCCTCCCCACCCTGAGCGGTGACTGTGTCCCCCGCTGTGTCCCAGGCCCGCTACGTCCAGGCCAAGCTGAGCGTGCACGACCGCTCCCTCAAAGTGGCCACCGTGATCGAGAGCCTGGAGATGGAGATGGAGCTGCTGTGCCTGACGGGGGTGGAGGACCAGCTGCAGGCGGACGTGCGGCCCACCCTGGAGACGCTGCGGAACGCTGGCATCAAGGTGGGCGGGCCTGCGTGCGGCCGGCTGCCCGCAGGGCCACCCCCGGCGGGGAGGAGCTTCGGGACCATACGTGTGGACGTGGTCACAGAGGGAGCCAGGCATGCAGGGGCCTCTAGCCTGGCGCAGATGGGCCATGTCAACCCTTCCCCCGCTGACGGCCCTGGTTTGGAAGGTGGCTTGTGTGTTTGCTTTTCTGGCTGTGTCCCTGCCCCTACCCTTCCCGCCCCTCCCCGCCCCGCCCCTCCCCTCCCCTCCCCCAACTACTCTGGGCTCTGTGAAGGCAGGACCTCCAGTGTCCCTTTATCCCTCAGTGTCCAGTGTGTTCATGATGTTTTTATTGAGTGACTGGCCGGCCAGCTATCTCTCTTTCGGTCTGGGTGAATGGGTGACCACCCAGCAGAGTGACTGCCGGCCCCAGCAAACTGCTGTGTTTATAGTTTGTACTCTACTGTTTGGGGCCAGAAAAATATAGACCTGGTAGTTCAATCGGGAGAGGCTAGTAGAGGGCGTCTGAGGAGCAGGCGACATCTCAGTGGACCCCCAAAGGATCCGCCAACTCACTGGCTCAAAGCTCCCGAAATCCGTGAGTGTTGCCGCCCGCCTCCACCCCAGAGCAGCTCTGGCCTGTCCCTGGGCCTGCATTTGGAAAAGGGCGTGTGAGCGGGACTGCGGGAGCTTGTGGGTTAGACCCGCAGCCAAAGGGGTTCCCGGCACGTCCGTGCCCATGGAGCTCACCTGCGTGCGGGCGTGGATTTTCGTAAGCCGAACGCTGTCTGTCGTGTATCCTTGGCACCCCGGAAGTTGCCCACGAGAGCCCCCTTTCGGGAAACCGATCTGGTGTCAGAAGGGCCTGTTTCTACTGCCTTGTGATATTTAAAATTTGTCACTGGGCCATTTCTAAGACCTTCCCTCTGGTTGGAGTTTTGAAGACTCTAGTTTCTGCTGCCGGCTTCATCCTGAGGTGTTTTTTTTTTCCTTCTCAAAACCATTGTCTCCAAAAGATGTTTTACTCCAATTTTTTTTTTTTTTTTTACTCCAAAAGAAAAATTCCCGGAAAGGGGGGTTATGAGGTCAGAGGCCGAGGTTCAAGATGTCTACTGAAGCGTGTGGCCCCGCGGTTCTCTGAAAGCGTCCCACCAGCATTGGCTGCCGCCAGACGCGGTCGCTCGGCGTCCAGAAGCCCTTGGACCTGGTGTTCCCTGTGGTGTTGCGGGGACACCACGAGCCTTGAGGAGGAGAAAGGGGCGCTTAGCGAGCGCAGCTCAGTGTTCGTGGAAACTCGGCCGGTGCAGGCAACAGGTGGCCTCGGACCCTGAGGCCCACGGTGAGGCCCCTTCTGCTGCTGCAATTTCAGGTCTGGATGCTGACGGGGGACAAGCTGGAGACAGCCACGTGCACCGCGAAGAACGCACACCTGGTGACCAGAAGCCAGGATATCCATGTTTTCCGGCTGGTAAAGTGCTGTCCGTACTGGGGCCTCGTGGGGGTGGGGCAGCAGTTTTCCCCGTAACCTCCGGACCGCGAGCAGGCTCCTCCGGGGCGAGGGGGGCCACGGTAACCACCTGGGCGGGCCCATCGTCGTGGGTTTGGGAGGAGTGACTGAGTGACCCAGGCGAGGCCGAGAGGTTCCTTCCAGTGGTTCAGGAGCACCCCGTTCCAGCCCAGTGTGTTAACACTGTGTTCTTGACCTGGGTGGGGGGGCGGTCGCGGCCCCTTTGAGAAGCTGATGAAAGTCAGGCCCGATCAGCGTGAAGGATGCAGATTAGTTTGTACACATGAAATTGTTGTACGTGCGAGTCCAGGATTTAACTGAATCCTTGAAGGTCCAGTCCTTGGATAAGAAATAAATTCCAGCTCACAGATATTGTCCTGTCTGCTCTCCTGAAGGAATATCTTCAGGAACCTTTTTTATTTTATTATTTTTTAAAATGTTTTATTTACTTATTTTTAGAGGAGGGGGAAGAGAGGGGAAAAAAGAGGGAGATAAACATCAATGTATAAGACAGGGATGTCAAACTCATTGTCACTGGGGGACCCCATCAGCCTCACAGGTGCCTTCAAAGGGCTGAATGTAACTTTAGGACTGTGTAAATGTAACTGCTCCTTCACAGCTAAGCGAGAGCTCGGCGCTGCCAACGGGTAGAAACAAGATAAAATAAGGCGGAAGGCCGAATTCGGCCCATGGGCCTTGTGTTTCCACCTGTGGTGTAAGAGGGACATTGATTAGCTGCCTCTTGAGTGCCCCCAGCTGGGGACCTGGCCCAAAATCCAGGCAAGTGCCCTGACTGGGGATTGAACCTGCAACCATTTGGTTCACAGGCCAGCACTCAATCCACTGATCCACGCCAGCCAGAGCTTGAGGAGCCTGTAGAAGGAGGTGTGTTGGGTGAGCTCAGGAGAAATGTCCTGCCCTTGTGGCAGACACTTGACCCAGGCAGTGCAGGCATGAGTGGCCATTCCAAGGCTGGAAGCCATGGACTGGGACTGGCTTTATGGAGCTGGGAGGGGAGGAGCACTGGGTCCCCTCTGGGGCAGGATGTCCCACTTCTCTGAAATCAGAGCCACCATGCCAAACAACTGCAGGGACTGTAGGTGTTTGGGGGTCTCCCCCTCACCCTGCCTTTGGTCCATAACACACAGATGGTTCCAGAAATCCAGCCGTTTGGGGAACAGCACAGATGGCATTGTTTAGAGGCAGATACGGTTGATCCTTATTGTCATGGTGTCCGTATCTGCAAATTCGCCTACTCACTAAAATTTATCTGTCCCCCGAAATCCATACTCCAGGTGCTTTCAGAGTCACCTGTGGGCAGGTGGCAGGGGCGCAAAAGGGGCAGCGCCCGGCATGCACGTTCCCAGCTGAGGTCGGACCAGGCGATGCTCTGCCGTCCCATCGCAGCTCTCACGCTGTGCACTCACGTCCTTTTCATGGTTTCTTCAGTGCCACTTTCTTTGCATGTCCGTGCTTCTGGTTAGCGATTTCACTGTGTAAAGTGGCCCCCAGCGCTGCCGTGAGGGCCTGGCTGCTGCCCCCGAGCGCAGGAAGGCCGGGATGGGCCTCACGGAGAAAGCACGTGGGTCGGCTCGGCTGCTGCGGGGTGGGAGTTCTGGCCATGCGTTCAGCGCTCCTGCATCAACAGATATGTGTTTGAGAAGCTGTCTTCAAGCAGAAACACACATATGAGGAGGTCGGGTGCTAATCGCTGGGCAAAAGCACGGTGGGCAGAGGCTCGTGGCACCGCACCCGTGTGTCCGCAGGAGCAGGGGATCCCCACTTGCTGACTCAGTGTCCAGCGTGACAGGGGTGGCTAACCTTGGGGCGTCTCCGCGTCGCACTGAAAGAAGAAGGGTTGTTTTGGGCCACACATTAAATCCATTGTGACATCTGATCTCACACAAGAAAACACCTCATAATGTTTTAAGTAAATTTACGACTCTGTGTTGGGCCGCACGCGGCCCGTGGGCCACAGGCTGGATGCCCCTGGAGAGAACGTTGATCTGTTGCAGGTGACGAGAATCGACTGTATGGCCTGGAACTCAGGTTGCCAGTTCTTGTTCTGGCAAGTGACGTTTTGCTTACGCACAGGTCCACCCGCGTGGTCATGTGGCCATCTGAGGCTGCCGTGGCACCGTAGTGAGCAGCAGGGTTGAGCGGTGTCCTCAGAGCCTGCAGCAGTTAACGCTGGGTCCTCGGCCGGGACGCTGCCCAAACCCCGCCCCCCCCCACCGGCCCCCAGCTAGGCGCCCGCCCCCCGGCTATTGCTTCGGTACTGCAGAGGAGGGCCGTCCTCCTGGGCACCTCTAGGAGTCCCCGTGAGAAATGCAGGGAAAGTCCGTGGAGCGTGCTGAGCCAGGCCTGGCCCAGGACGAAAGTGCCGTCACTTTTAGCTCTGACTTCGTTATGTGGGTCACAGCCATCGTGAGGAAATGCAAGGGGATGGTCGGTGTGCAGCCTGTCCGGATTCCCACAGAATCACCACAAACAGGATTTCATTTGGCTCTGGGTCCAGAGGCAGGGGAGGGGCAGGCGCCCTTGGCCGGGTGGCCATTGTCTTCGCACCGGGCTCCAGGAAGCTGCTGTGGGTTGTGTTGCGGTCCCCAGAGAGCAAGGCCTCCTCCGCACCCCTCTGTCCCCCCCACCCCCAGGTGACCAACCGTGGTGAGGCGCACCTGGAGCTGAACGCCTTCCGCAGGAAGCACGACTGCGCCTTGGTCATCTCTGGGGACTCCCTGGAGGTAGGCTGCCTCGCCCCCTGCCTGCGGCCCTGGGGGAGGTGACCTTGGCTGACCCAGCCCCGCCCCCCCAACAGGTGTGCCTCAAGTACTATGAGTACGAGTTCATGGAGCTGGCCTGCCAGTGCCCGGCCGTGGTCTGCTGCCGCTGCGCCCCCACCCAGAAGGCCCAGATCGTGCGGCTGCTGCAGGAGCGCACTGGCAAGCTCACCTGTGCAGTAGGTAGGTGGGTGGCAGCCCGGGCCTGTCCCGCTGGGACGTGGGACCCATTTTCGGGCAGGATAATTGGACCCTGCTGCCGTGTTCTTCTGACTTCCCCGGGCCACTTAGCTTATTAGGTCATCGTATTTTCCCCCGTGGGCTTGGTTCTATTTTTGTCACAGTTATTATTTTTACTGCTTCTTTTGAGAAAGAGCAGATAAGCTTGCCTGAGGGCTTCTCTCCCGAGGTTGCACTTCCTTTGCCAGCGACGTGGGGCGCCACATTCCAGAGGGTGCAGGCCACACACCCAGGAGTGGGATGCAGGTGCCGCCCCCTGCTGGTTTCTCCTGGCCGGGTGCCTGGGTGGCTCCCCTCCCCCGTCGGAGCCTCAGTCTGCTCATTGGAAGAAGGGGATCACTACCGGGCTTTTTTTCCATGGGTACTCAAGAGATTAAATAGAGTGCCTTTTAAAAAGTACTCTTCACAGTGCCCCGTCAGTTTCCAGTCAGTGCCCGTCACCTGGTCCCTCTGGCGCTCTGCTCCCCCGCATGTACAATAAGGACCCGGCACCCCAGGCTGTAGGTGGGGTTCAGTGGGGCCCTGCAGAAACGGCAGCTTGGAGTAAGCACTCCATTAAAAGGCAAAGGCTAATAACCAGGCGTGACTGTTGCCAGTAATCAAGTTTCTCGCCTTTCCCCAACTCCCCGGCTTCGCTCTCCTGTCTGCGTGACCCGCAGGTGACGGCGGCAACGATGTCAGCATGATTCAGGAATCGGACTGCGGCGTGGGTGTCGAGGGGAAGGTGAGCCGGGAGGGGGTGCCGAGGGCTCAGTGTGGAAGGGTCTTGTGGCGCGGCGTTGGCTGGGGGAGCTGCTCTGCCCCACGAGCTGGAGTTTCTTTTTCCCTCAAAGGCACAGCTCCATGCTTCTGGAAACTGCACGTTAGAAATGGCACCTTGTAAGGAACCATGTGTCCTGATGACCTAGTCTCTTTACCTGGGAGCCAGAACCCACGTCACTATGTCATACGGACAAATGCTGGGGGTGGGGGCTGGGGTGGTGTGGTGTGTGTGTGTGTGTGGTTTTCTTTTTGCTTGCCAAAACCTCAATTTAGAAAAGAAAGGTTTTTGCCATACTCTCATGGTGCGGTGAATGTCCTTCAGACTTTCCCTGGGTGGTGGCCTTGGGAGTGAAGGCACGAGCCCCCACACGCAAGCCGCTCTCTCGGGGACTGTGGAGCGCGTGGCAGGCTTGGCCCGTTGCTCAGAGACCTTGGCAGCTGCAGCGATCTCAAGGGTGCACACAGTTGCAACAGTTTTTGTGTCTCCTTCCTTGTCCTCCGTGTGCTTGCCGCCATGGTTTACCCCGCCCCTCTGTAATTAGTGCCCTTCGCTACTGGCAAAAGTAGCGGTCACCGACTTTGTTAGAACTGGGCGCAAAATGAGAGGACAGAGGCCGTGTGTGAGGGCTGGAGAGGCTCCCCTGTGCATTTTGGTCCATATCTTCATGGATCTGGCCGGTCCGCAGCCCTTCTTTCCCTTCTTCACCCTTCCTGGCTTTTGCGTTCTCGCCCACATCGGCAGTGGTTCGAAGGTGCAGAGTCAAGTGGCCCTTGAAGGGGGGTTATGTCCAAACGCCGTGCAGACGCCTTTCCGGCAGGTTTGAGGAAATGTGTGCAGGTTTAATCAGTACATGGAGTTCTTTGCACATGTCTATGTAGAACTAAAACATTTTCCTTTAAAATTAAACTCTGATGCCTTTGTGGTTTTTTGTTTTTGGAGTATAAAAGGAAGAAGCGGCCACTGTGAAAAATTAACACAATTTAGACGGGGATCCAGTGTCTTTGTTTAGCTGCATCTAACTAGTGATACTGGTTATTCTTCAGAACTTTTGCCTATGTGTGTGTTACTGGTTGTGAGTATGTGTGTTCCGGGCTGGGCAAAAGTAGGCTTACACTAGTGAGCACAGGAAACAGAGCTGATTCTTGAGTTATTGCTTATTGATTATTGTAGTATTTTCCATACAAGCAACTGTAAACCTACAAGAGTAGGTTTACTCCTCATTAAACCTTCAGAGTCAGTGCCCACCTCTGCATGTAGTCTGTACACACATACACACATGTTCAGATATCTTACACACATGTTAAGTGTTATTTTTACATACCATTTTACATTGGAAACCTGATGCATTTTTCATGCCACTTGTCGAAATCTGTTCTATCTTGGATTCCTTTCTACATCAGAACGTTGGTTTCCACCTTCCCTCAAACTCGTTATTTTGAAAACGGCACTCCTTCAGGAAAGTTGAAATGGAGCCACGAACACCTCTCTACTCTTCGCTCCCGTTCACCAGTTGTTAACGTCTGCGCAGTCTCTGTTCCCCACCCCCGTGCTCCACATCAGCCGAAAGTCAGTTGCAGGTGTCATGTGTGACCCCCAAATGCTTTAGCGTGGACCTGTTAAGAAAAAGGGCATTCTACATGTGCAAAAGAACAATATGTCCCCCAACTAAATGCCACATTCATAGAATATTATGTAATTTTCAGTTCAGTTTCTCCCGTTGTCCTCAGAATGTCTAATAAAAATACCTCCAGGAACCAAGGAAGGGTCACACGTTGCAGTTACCAGGATGCATGCATGTCTTTCTAATATTTTTTTAGTGTCTTGCGTGATCTCCGTCTTTTTTGGGGGGTTTTCACGACATGGATCTCTTCGAAGCATCTGGGTCAGCTGTAGGGGGCCCCACGATTGCTGTGGCTCGATGCGTGGTCTGTGCTTGGAGTGTGGGTAGCTCCTACGGGGAATTTTATAATTTTTAAAATTATAAAATTTTAAAAGTTTCATTACGTGGTTGCACCGCACATAACATCCACTTCTATAAACGTGCGACGCTGTGTGTTCATGAACGCGCCCTTAAATGTTCCATTTCATATCGTCGGCAGCGTCGGGTTCCCCTGTGTGTCCAACCCCCAAGGGAACCGGGCATTCTAAAACGCCTGCCTCTGAATGAGCTTTTGCTTCTGGTGCACATTATGGAGTGGGCCTCACCCCCAAGGCTTCATACTAGATCCATTTGACCTCCAAATTACAACTATCTGTGATCCGGAATGTTTTTTGTTTAAATAAATTCCTCTTTTTAAATCAAATTTAGACGGGGACCACCAACTGTGTGTAGCTGGAAACCAAAGACCCTCTTTATTGAAGTTCTTCAAAGATCTCCTTACCGTGTCTTGCTTTTTTCAATTAAAATGAATGTGTTTGCCTTGACCTCTCGTGCCTCTGACGGTGCCCGGTTTCGTCGGATTTCAGGAGGGGAAACAGGCCTCCCTGGCAGCGGACTTCTCCATCACGCAGTTCAAGCACCTCGGCCGGCTGCTCATGGTGCACGGCCGGAACAGCTACAAGCGCTCGGCTGCGCTCAGCCAGTTCGTCATCCACCGGAGCCTGTGCATCAGCACCATGCAGGTGGGTGGGCGCCGCGGCTCCCCTGGGGAGCGCCTGGGGACGAGGCCGTGTCTCGGAGCTGCTGCCCGCTACGGGCTGCTGGTCGACCTCCGATTGCTCCAGCTTCTTCGTTCTTGGGGTGTCGTGTAAATGACCAGAGTTGTCAGAATTGGGAGTGAGTTCTACTTGGTTTGCCAGAGGGAAAAAAGCAGAGCTAAATGCTGAGTGGGTAGTTTTCCTTGTGCAGAAATAAGGGCTGACAGCGAATAACCACGGAAGAAGAAAACCGTGCTGTTCTCGAGAGCTTCCTGTGCGCTGGGCATTGGGCTCAGTGTTCACAGTGCAGCGTCTCACTCCGTCCTCACGCTGGCCTGCGGCCACCCCACAGACAGGGAGTCTGAGGCCCAGGGATGCAGTCTGCTCGGACAGGGGGGACCCCAAGCCTGCATCCTTACCCAAGATCTCCTCCTCGGTGCCCTCGGTGCAGAGCGCCGATGGCGGTCAGCTGTGTCCTAGGCAGAGGGCCTGGGCAGAGGGAAGAAAACGTTTTGGGTGTTGAGAAACTATCAACTGATTTTCCTCCACGGGCATTTAGGTGAAAATACTCCCGGTTAAGTGGTGCGAACATAGAGGTGATATATCTTAGAACTCACATCGTTTTCTGACCAAATCACTAAGTGCAGCAGGTGCTCAGATAATGTCAATTTGTCCAACATTGTCTCACGGTGACATTGGTGACGTCATGAGAACCTAACTCTTTCTTAACTCAGTCTGTAGTAAAAACTCGTTTCATTACACATCGTTTCAATCAGAGGCACAGCACCTATCGGCGAAGCTAAGTGAGGGCTTACAGTATCCAGGGCACCTTGAGCAAATCACTTTACCACTCCGGGTCTCAGTCTTCCCACCTGTAAAATGGGGATAAGGCCACCCTCGCCTCTCAGACCAGGGTTCCTTTGAAAAGCAGAGAATTTTATAGGGGATCAAGTGCTGAAGGCATTTTTACCATTATTAATAAAACACAAAACAGGATAATGTATAAGGTAAGGTGACATTTTAAGTTGTAGGAAAGGTGTTGAATCAGACGCAAAAGGCAGAAGGCACCCTGCCTTTCGGAGTGAGTCAGGCGGTGCTGCTCTGTGTTTATGAGAATTCGCTCTTCACCGTCCATGCCCGCCTTTTGGGGTGACTGTATGTTTTTAATATCGACTGCATTTGTGAGTGGAGGAGCCTCGCAGTGAATCACTTGCAGTGATTTTCATCAACATGCTCTAAACCCAAACAGCTGGTACGGTTCATCCGACCACAGCTGTACTTTTAATTCATGTTGGCTCATCAAATGAACTGGATGGTGCTGTGGCTTTAATCACTGGGAGATTAATCAGCTCGTCCCTGGGCCAGCGCACACACGCCGGCCTGGGTGAGCTGACTTCTGTGAGGCGCGTGTGTTGCCGGGAACACCGATTTGGAGAAAATACTGCACGAGGAGAGAGTGTTCTCTGTGCTAGAAAAATGCCCTTAACCCCTGTCCACTGTGCTGAAAGTGGCCGGCCAAGAGCAAGTGCCTGTTAGAATTGGACCTTGACATTGGTCTCTTTGATAGACATAGACAAGGCGTATTGGTCCCCCCCCCCGCCCCCCGCAAAGTGCTCTTTCCGAGATGGTGTCTTTCTGGTCAGCCTGGTGCTTTTGGAGAAAGAGGCTCTCAGTGGTGATTTACAAAACCAGACACGAGATTTTTGACCTGCTTATAGCCACCCTTTGTCTGCAGCGGCCCAGCCTGGGTGAGAAGTTATTTGAAAAGTGGCTTTCGCCTTTCGGGTCTGAAGTCACAACCAGGGTGCAGCCAGGGCTGCCAGTGACCATGGCCCTAGGGTCTGGGTTCTGTGCCAAGCAGACACCTGTAGCAGGTGATAAGGGGGAGACGTCTTGGGTTAGACACTCTTTCTAATCACAAGGCTGGCTCAGACTTCCTCTCCGTGTCCCGTTTCCGGAAAGCCTTCAGGCAACCGTTTCCTCCGTTTCCCTCTGGTTATTACTAATAGAAATGAGCCCGGAGGCCGCTTTCCTTCTGTGAGCCTGGAGATGTGCAGAGGAGGCGGCAACAGAGCATCAGGCCCGATTTGATCTCCCCCTCTAGTTTTTTACCGCCCGTAGGTAATAGTTTCCATCGGGAAGCAGATGTTTCAGGAAGGGTTTGTAAATACCTTTATTGATTTTGTCTAGTTGAGGTTTGTAATGATTTCAAAAACATCAAAACATGTCGCGGGAAAAAGTAAAGCCTTCTCTTCCACACCAGCCTCCAGGGCAACTGGTGGATATCCTCAGGGCGGAGGGTAGCTTTCCGTATCGGGCTCCGTGCATGTGCCGCGTGTTTATCGGTTGCATGTCCGGGGAGGCAGGGATCCTGAGCTGTCGGGAGTGTTGACTCTGGGGCTGGGGGGGCGGGAGGGGTGTGTGGCCAGAGTCCCGAAGTGCCATTTACCTGCTCCGTTTGCCCTTCTGCCCAGTTCAGGCGATACTGGGACTCGGTCACATGCGTGGTTCTGGAGACTCCCTGAACTCGTGGAACTTAATTACATGTTCACAGCGGGGCTGAGTGTGGACTCTGGAGCTGAGCTCCCTGGGAGTGAGTCCTGGCTCTGTCGCTCGTGAGCTGTGTGATCTTGGGCAAGTCACTTAACCGCTCTGTGCCTTTTGTCATTGGTCACATGGGGATGAAGACAACAGTACCTACGTCATAAGGTCATCGTGAGCATGAAATGAGCTTGTACTCAGGCGTGAAGTAAGCGCTTGGTAGGAGTTGGGTGTCATCTTTAGAAACACCAGCAAGGGATCCCGTCATGGTGTCTGGTAACGTCCCCCTCTCTCCTCTGCACAGGCCGTCTTTTCCTCGGTGTTTTACTTCGCCTCCGTCCCTCTGTACCAAGGATTCCTCATCATCGGGTAAGGAAATCCAGGCAAGGTGTTAGCATTTTTGTGAAACCACTGGAAGGGCCATGACAGAGAGGAGAAACATTGTATCATCATTTCCCACATTGCCAGTCAAGCTGGGTCCAGCTGTGCTGTTTAGAAATTCATTGGAATCACTGCGCGTTGGAACTGCTAAGCCCATCACCAGACCGAGGAAGTCGAGTCTGGTAGGCTCAGGGTCCACATGCTGGGCCGTGTGGGCCTGGTGAGGGACAGCCGCTCGGCCACAGCAGGCCGAGGTGATGGGCCGATTGGCGGCCAGAGCCCGGTTGCAGGTTCGCAGACATGGCTGTCTGCCTGGGGTCCCGGAGAAAGTAGGGTCTGGAGCAGGCTGACCCCAGCGGGACATGCTGCTGCTGGGTTGGCAAGGTGGGCAGAGCCTCACTCGCTCTCCCCCGCAGGCATGCCGCAGAGTTTGACCCCTGCGTGCATACCACTGACCCGTCAGAAGAGTGTCCCTTGGACATTTGCTGCCACCAACCCAATCCCATCCTGGACCTGGAATTCATGACATTCCTTTTGCCCAGTTCAGAGAAGGTGCCTAGTCTTCGAACTCCCCAGGAAGGTGGAGTCTGGTTACCACATGCCCCAGGTAGGGAGGCTCAGGGCTCACTTCAGGGCCCGAAGAGGCACAGAGAGGCCAGCTGGCCCCAGGGGACACTGACCAAGTGCGACTCCCACCTTCTTATGTTTTGTGAGTTCAGCCTGTGAGTAGGTGCTGGAATTCTAATTGGAGAAATGGACTCTTCTGCCCTCGCCAGGGCGGCTCAGTTGGCTGGAGCGCCATCCTGTAGACCAGAAGGTCATGGGTTTGATCCCCTGTCAGGGCACATACCCAGGTTGCAAGTTCGATCACCAGTTGGGGTGTGTACAGGAGGCAGCCATTCCATGTTTCTCTCTCACAAGGGCATTTTTCTCTCTCCCTCTCCCTTTCTCTCTCTCTCAAAAAATTAAGCAAAAAAAATGTCCTTGGGTGAGGATTAAAAAAAAGAGAGGATGTCTTTTGTTAGGTCCTGGAAGGATTGAACAAAAAGAAAACCATGCCTGTGTGTAGCCAGGGGCTGCGGTGCTCTGCGTGGCCTTCTGTGACTTGGGCCCCCATTCCCTCTCGGCTTGTGTCTCCTCTCTCTGCCCACTCAGCTCCGGCCACCCTGGCCGCCTCTCTCTTCTTCAGACGGGGCAGACTCATTCCCACCTCAGGGCCTTTGCACTCACTGTGTCCTCTGCCTGGAATGCTCTTCCCACCGACTCTGTGTGGCTGCCCCTCGCCTCTTGAGGGGGTTCACACATGTCACCTCCCTCTGCCACCTGTCTGAAGTTGCACCGCCACCCCATGTCTTACTCCGCCCTCCCCCTTACACTTTCCTCCTCGGCCCTGACCTCCATCACGCAGCACAGTTTCCTGGGGCTGGGGACTGGCTCACTCACGAGCTCGCGGAGGGCAGGCGTTTTTATCTGCTTTTTGTCTTGCATCTCCCGTGCTTGGGCCCCAGAGGCTGGGTGAGCACCGTGGTCCTGTCCAGGGGCTGCGTCTCACCTGCGACAGTTTTCTCTCCTAGGTACTCCACCATCTACACCATGTTTCCCGTCTTCTCGCTGGTCTTGGACAAAGACGTCAAGTCGGAAGTGGCCATGCTGTATCCTGAGCTCTACAAGGATCTCCTCAAGGTCCCCTGAGCCCCTCCCTCCCCTCCCCCCTCCCCCGCTCTCCCCCTCCTCCTTCCTTTCTCCCATTCCTCTTGCTGTTTCCGATGTAAGATTTCTGATTCGAACACACCTGAACCAATGGCTTTGGGGAGGGGAGGTGTGGGAATTGTTTCTCTTAAAAAAGTCACATAGGCACGTGTGATGAATATTAAACAGTACAGTAATACGTAAACTGAAAACAAGCCGGCCAACAGCTTTTTGCAGAGCCCCTGACAGTCCCAGTTTGCACCTGCGAGTTGTTTATACACACTGCTAAAAAGTGTGTGCGTGCGTGCGCAACTTCATTTCTTCTCAAGGGGTTTTTACGAAAGGACAGATTTATTTCTGTCTAATCAGTTGGAGATAGGCAGGTGGCCTCGTCTGGTTTGGGAGGAGTGGAGTGAAGGGCGCGGGCACCCCGGATGCGCCCCACATCGTAACCTGTTCTATCTTCCTCCCATCCAGGGGCGGCCGTTGTCCTACAAGACGTTCTTAATCTGGGTTTTGATTAGCATCTATCAAGGTAAGGAAGGGCAAGACCACCTCCTGCCTTCTGCTCTGGGCTTGACCCCAGGGCCAGCCTTGCTGCTCTGTTGTCTGTGGAACTCGAAGCAGCTGGGACCCTGAAATAGCAGTGCGGAGCGGGGCAGTGTGTGCCCGGGGAAGCCCCTCAGCCTGTCCTGCAGACTCGAGTGTGCGGCACCGGGGGAGTCCCGTACATGAGGTGGTGCTGTCGGCTTCATGAGATGAAGTCAGGGAAGAATATAATCAGTCCTACTCAAAACCTGCCGAGGTGTTTGAGCCTCGGTAACAAAAAGTGATCCCTTTTTCTGAGGTCAGGTTGTCGTTTTTGAAGAATACTTATCTCAGTGGCCTCCAGGGAGGGGTCCCTCAGACTGTAAGACAACTTCCTGAAGTTTGAGGAGAAAGTGTCAAAGATTCTCTTTGTTTTGTTTTGATTTTTCCTCCTTCTTTTTAGAATTTCTGTTTTTACGTATGTTTTACAGTATATATTTTACGCAGCGGTTCTGAGGTCTCTCTATATCCGCTCATATGTAACATGCAAATGTACATACTTGGGTTTATTTCTAGTGTTTTCTACTGATGGGATGCACAGAGAGTGGAGAGACCGTTGAATCTGTTGGCAGGTGGTTAAGTTGTCATTAAACAATGAAAGGGGGAGCCCTGGCCAGTGTGGCTCGGTTGGGCATCATCCAAGAAAGCCAAAGGTTGCCGGCTCGGTTCCCGGTCTGGCCGCGTGCCTGGGTTGTGGGTTCCGTCCCTGGGTGGGGCACGTACAAGAGGCAACCCATCAATGTTCCTTTCCTTCCCTCCCTTCCCCTCTCTCTAAAAATAAATAAAAATAAAATCTTTACTAAAAGTGAAAGGGGGCATTTTTAAGGAGTATATCAAGGCGCAATATATGCATCTAGTTAAAGAAAGCAAACCGTGCCGAAAAGTTCACGATAGTAGACAGTGGGGCTGCGTCCCACCCCCTGCGTCTCCTGCGGGTTATGACAGGTCACAATGGCGGCACACGGGGCGTCTCGGGGTCTCCTGCCTGGCCCTGTCTCTGAGTGTTGCTCTTCTGCCGAAGTGTTTTTGCTCCGTATGAGGCACTGTCCATTCAGTCCCTGCTGTGCATAATTCTTGGAGTGTCCCTCTGGGTCACCTCTATCATTTCATATAAAATTTACCATCTGAACTCTTGGGGTGTCTGGTTCAGTAGTGTTCGGTATATTGACACTTTCGTGAGACAGGTCTCCAGAACTTCGTCATCTGGCAAAACTGAAACTGTCCGCTTGACCACAAATGCTTAGTTTCCCCTCCTGGCAGCCCCCGGTAACTGCGGCGACTGGCTTTCTGTGTCTGACTGTGACTGCTGCAGATTCCTCGTCTAAGGGGATCATACGCGCTTGTCTTTTCGTGACTTCCTACCTCCGTCATTTTAAATAATATGTTTGTCTATTTCTTCTTCCATCCACTGCAGATAGTCACCCTGTCCTCCTCTCTCTCCCCGCATCCCTCTTCCCCCCAACCCTCCTGCAATTATAGACTCTTTATTATACAAGGTCAAAAGGGGAACTCGGAAAACTAGAATGTGATGCCTCTTCAAAGCTTCCCTAAAGCACCACTCATTTAACAAGTGGTACCTTTCGTGTCTAAATGGGGGGAAAAAAACAAATCAAAAGGGGTCTAGTGTACGTGAGCAGAGTGAGCCTTGGGTGGGGGCGCGTGGGGGTCAGCGCCCAGTGGAGGGGGCTGTGGGGGGAGCCGTGCCCCCCCCCCACCCGGACTTCTCCCCGCGTCTCCAGGCAGCACCATCATGTACGGCGCGCTGCTGCTGTTCGAGTCAGAGTTCGTCCACATCGTGGCGATTTCCTTCACGTCGCTGATCCTCACTGAGCTGCTGATGGTGGCCCTGACCATCCAGACCTGGCACTGGCTCATGACCGTGGCCGAGCTGCTCAGCCTGGCCTGCTACATTGCCTCCCTGGTGTTCCTCCACGAATTCATCGGTAAGAGCCCCCTGCAGGTCAAGCCGGTCCTTCGGGGGGCAGGGGTCTCCCCAGCTTGTGAAGGATGGTGGCCTCCCCAGCTCTCGGGTCCTGGGCTCTTTGTCCAGCAGGACTTTGCTGCCCCCATTTTCTTACTGGTGTCCCCTTGGGACGAGTGGCAGTTGTGACTCGGCCACCTGGAACCGAGGCTGTCAGGCATGGTCTCAGCGTAGTGTGTGTTCCTTTAGAGCCATGCTGTGCTGAGTGGCTTAGAAGAGGATGCTTCCTAAAGGAACACGAACCTGGTGGGTTTCCCCAGGGAGCTGTGGGCATGTGAACGTCCAGTTCTTGCTCGTGAACGGATGGCAGTCTGGCAGGACTTAACCCTTACTCAGTTGAGAAGCTGCCTTTCCATGAAAGCATCTTTGATCACAACTTGTATATCAGCACGCACTCCTTAAAAAGGTTTTAGTAAAGATAAAGGAGCATCCTTGTGAACAGCGAAGTCTTAGAACAGCTTCACCTTTGTTCCCTAAAAGTTTCTCAGAATGGCTTTCGTGAGCACCTACTATGTGCTCAATGGCTTGAGGCTGGGGGCGGGGCAGTCCCCACAGGCTTAGAAGACAAGCTCTGCCATCGAGAAACTGCATTTGGTTGCTTTAGACATGGCCCTGCCACAGGACTGGGTCAGCAGCACAGAGTGGGCCTCAGGCCTGGCACTTAGTAGGTGCTTAGTCAAAGCCAGCTGCGTTTTCCCCACCCTGCGCCCAGGTGCGGGCAGTGGGGAGCATGTTTCCTGGGGCCTCTGCTCCACGTACTGTTGAAAGCCACAAGCTGTCCCTCCTCTCTCTCGCCAGGACTTCATGAACTGCAGAGTTTTGGTCCTAAGACACGGAAGGGGGCGTGCCTGTCCGGGGTGGGGGCACTCAGCCCGCCTCGTGCCGCCCTTGGACCTGCCCGGTGGCTTGTTCTGCCCGGCACTCAGGCCAAGGGGAAAGCTGTTGGTCACTTTCTGCTCTCCGGCGGCCGTGAAAACCTCCCGCTGTCAGACTCCAGATCAAACCCCCTGCGAGGGTTGTTGTTCGTCTGTAGTTTTCTTTTGCTGGTGGTTGAAAAGAGCAGTTCATCGAACAGCAGGAGTCCGGAGGCAGGGCAGAGAGCGGGAACGCGAGGGCGGTCAGCCTGGCAGCCTGCACGGGCCTTTCGCTGGTGGCCGGCCGTCCCCTCAAAGACTGAGTGGAGGCCGGGGGCCGGGGCCAGGAGGTCATGTGTCGGGGACGGGCGACAGCTGGGGCGGCTGCCTCCGGACCCTGCGCGCCTTCCGGCAGCTCCCGCGCCCGCTCACCGCGGTCCCCCGTGTGCTTGCAGACGTCTACTTCATCGCCTCGCTGTCCTTCCTGTGGAAAGTCTCCGTCATCACGCTGGTCAGCTGCCTCCCCCTCTACATCCTCAAGTATCTGCGAAGACGGTTCTCGCCCCCCAGCTACTCGAAGCTCACGTCGTAGGAGGTGCATTCGGTGGAGGGAGCCCCGGTCTCTGCTCTCCAGACAGACAGAGCGCAAGTTCCGTTTCTCTGAACCACCGCCCGAGGACCTGGCTGCGACGGCAGACGCGTGCCCTGTGGACGCGGCGAGGCTCCGCCCGGGGCCCCGCACTGACCAGACAGGAGGGCGGCTCCGGGGGCGCCCGCGCAGGCCTGGCGGACCCCCCCCTGCGGCACCCCGCGCAGTGAATGTGAATTCGTCCCTCTGGGCGGCTCGGCCAAGAGATTTCTACGTGGGTCACTGTGCCAGCTCCCTATGACTTGAATTTTGTTGTCATGTGATAAAAGTTTCTGTCCAGTTGAAGACTGTACAGGATTTTTCGGTTTGCTTTTTTTTTTCCCCCAACTGTCCTAATGTCTGTTGTACTCTTGCCGTCTTTCTTGCTCCTAAAAACTGGTTGTAGAGAAATGGAAAGCTCTCGGTGGAGGTTTGGGGGGACAAGGCTTGGCACTTGGTACAAAGTGGTCCAGATGCTAATCTCAGTTTGGAAATGCCAGACATGCTCTGTCCGGCAGCCCCGCGTCCTGGAGCTCCACGGGCTCCCCAGGGTTAGAAAAAGCCCAGGAGAAGCCAGGGAGCCCGAGCTCCGTAAACCCCATGCCATCCTGCGTCCGATTCAACACCCACAGCCCTGGAGTTCACGTCACCTGCCACCTCGTAAAAGAATTTCAAAGGTGTTCTTCTGCTCTGGTCGGACCTGGTAGCAATTATCAAGCCTGCGGCTGAGGACACCTCAGACATTTGAGTTGTTTTCACAGGAAATGTGCCACCGGACGGCCCCTGAATGTGTCAACAGGGTGCTAAGAGAGGCAACTAATTTTTCAGACGACGTAGCTCATGCGGCTCGGACCTGGGTCCAGAGTGGGAAGGTCAGGGGTGGGGGTGCTTTACTCCCACACAGATCTGTCTCCTGTGAGGAAGAATGATTGAGGACGAAAGGACAGAGGCAGGGGCTTCTTACCACGTGGCCATGCATGGTGGCAGCTTTAAGCAGGGGGCCCCCGTGGGAGGAGGCAGCCCGGGTGCAGCGCTGGGGCCTGGGCTCTGTCCACAGCCCACAGATTTCAAGGGGAACTTCTGAAAGGCAGCCGGTGGTAGAGACTCCTCCCCCCACCGGGATGGGGTCCGTGTGAGTCTCTTAGGAAGCTGCTGCTCCTCGGCTGAGCGCAAGAAGGGAGTCCACAAGCACCGGACGCGGCAGGGCTGGGCGTTCTTGGTTTTTCCAGTCACTGCTTGGAGCGGCCACGTATGCATGCCACGAGGAAAGGTTCAGGGTCCTGGTTGACCTTCCAGAGCTGACTGCGTTCGAGATCTTAGATTCGCGATCTGTTCCTATGAGTGCATACCTTTCCGCCCATCAGCACGGTTGCCTCCTGGGCGTGCTTCCGCGATGGTAGCGCCGGCCTGGTCGCCGACATCCAGTTGTGGAGGGTAACCCTGCCCTTGGAGAGGCGGGGACAGGAGGAGCCAGCTGTTCCTCGCCTTGCAGCGCCCGTGGTGTGCTCAGGTGTTTCCGTCACCCTTTGAAATCTGTAAAATGACAGCAAGGTGCAGGCTCTGGTATGGTGGCGACCAGCATCACTTCTGCTCTGTCTTTAAGATGCTGCCGTTTTGCAGCGCTGGCCCCTCTCTGTTGCCGCCATTTCTGCCCTCCCCCAAAGATCTGCAGAGAACGCACGCACACAGGGTGGGGCAGGAGCAGCGTTACAGAGGGGCGTATGGAAGATAATATAATGAATAATATAATGATAAACTACTTGTCACGGACGCACCACTGTGAACCTACTGCTGCCCCACCCTGTATGGCAATGAAGGGACGGTGATTTCGGAAGAGGATCTTTGTCCAGGACTTTAGGAAAGGGTGAGCAGGTCTGGCTGCATCAGAGCGTTGTTTTGCACCATTGTGAAGGCCGAGGAGGAGAACCCTGGGCTCCGAGCGTTTGCACCGCGGCCTGTCCGCGGGAGTCAGGCGGTAAAACTAGAAGTTTGACTTCAGTCATTCCGCTCTGCGCGTGCAAACCCTGGACCCGGCCTTGTTCCCAGGCAGGTGATGGCCCCTGTAGGCAGGTCTCCTGGATTCCTTGTTAGGAGATTTGAGATGTTTCCAACAAATACAGGGAGTGAAGGTGGGCTCTTCAGTCTTCTTAATTCCCAGTTTTGACCAAGGTGCGTGAGTTGACTCAGAAGATGCTGTGGTGACACCTTGAAGGGAGGAAGCTTCTAAGAGGTGTTCAAGAAGCCATCCCTGGGAGGTGAAGTTTGCTTCTGAGTGCCACCAAAAACGTCCCTGTCCTGTCTTCTGAGCTGCCCTCTGGCGGAGGCAGTCAGGGGCGAGAGGGACTGAAACCCAAGTGGCGGCCACCCCGGCGCCAGCCACCCTGGCAGTGGGCAGCCCGCTCACGCCCCGCGCTGAGGTCCTCGGGCGTCTAGGAACACACACGCTTCCCAGACTGTCCGACGGTGAATCCCAGCAGAGCACCAGTGCCCGTGCGGGCATCCCAGGGGCTCCCCGGGTCATCTGGGGGTGGGGTGGGCGGCGTGGGGAAGAACCAGGAAACAAACAGAACACCTGAGCTATTTTGAGGGAAACTCCCAAGTTCATAAACCTTACCCAGAAGGCTTCCATGGACTGTTCTCTTGGTTCTCAAATCTGGAAAGGTCCTTGAAACTCAACGGGGCCTCCGTCTCAGCAGCCCCATTTCGTCTCTGGCCCCGTGGCCACAGTCAGCTGTTTAAATGCTTCCTTGACGTAAAGATTACGACCCCCTGCGGCTGCTGTTTGAGTCAGAGCAAGCACTTTTATTTATGATCATTTAATTTTTTTTTAATTTATTTTAGAGAGAGGGGAAGGGAGGGAGACAGAGAGAAACAGCAATGTATGGTTGCCCCCCACATGGCCCTCACTGGGGACCCGACCTGCAACCCAGGCATGTGCCCTGACGGGGAATCGAACCTGGACCCTCTGGTTCCCAGCCCGTGCTCAATCCACTGAGCTACACCAGCCAGGGCATATTTATGATCATTTTTGTTGTATCTTTTGGTGATCGTGGGGGGGAAAAACAGGTTCTGTTTGGTTTCTCTTTTTCCCCTCCCTCTTTCCCTCCTTTTCGGTAAGAAAATGGCCAGACAAGTTTCTCCTTCTCCAGTGATTTCTCATGCCTGAGAGGTGCATAATTTTGAGAGAGTGAGTAGCATGCACGCGTGTGCATGTGTGTGTTGCCTGTGCTGCTGGCTGAGGCTTGTTGCACTGACTCGGGCTGCTTGGGGCCACGGACGCAGCCACAAAGCGGCAAAGGGCTTCCTGGGAACAGCTTGATGTTGGAGCGGATGTACCTGTTGACAGCCACCGGGCGCGGGGCAGCGGGCTGGGATTCCACCTGCCGTCAGCAGGGTCGCACCCAGACCCCAGACCACCTCCCTCAGGTGGAACCCTTCTTTGTGCCGACATCTGCGTGCCCTTTCCCCGGTTTCTCTGCTGAAAATTTGGGTCATTTTCACAACTTCGGGATGTACTTTTGAGTTTTGTGCTGATTGGAAATTGACGTGATAATACCTGTTTTCCTTTCCCTAGACTTGTGCTTTTATACTTTGTTCTGTTTTTCCTGGGGCGGGGATGGCAATGCCCTCCTGCCGTCTGGGGGCCGCATTTTAAACCTTTGCCAAAATTGCAGATGGGTCCTATCAGTTCTTCCACTCCATCCCACTTAAGGCAAACATGTATCAGCTATTCGTAATCTTGTGTGTGTGTGTGTGTGGTGTCACCTCAAGGCTTTAGAAGAGGTATTTGGTTTGGGTTAAAATCCCATCATGCCCAGATTTGTATTCATTAAAAAAAAGAACAATGATACGAGCTTTGTAAATACAAGAGATTTTATTTCTCCCTGCTGCTTTTATTTTTTTATGTTTTTACCCTTACCCAAGGACATGCTTGTTGATTTTAGAGAGAGGGGAAGGGAGAGGAGGGAGAGAGGGAGAGAAACATCAATCGGTTGCCTCTTGTCCACGCCCTGACTGGGGACCGAGCCGTAGCCTTTCCGTGAACAGGGTGATGCTCCGACCAGCGGAGCCACTCCAGTCAGGGCTCCCCCTTCTTTCGATGTAAAGCCTTTTGTCATTTGTATATACTTCTGAGAAAATATTTCCATTAATTATGTCCGTTGCATCTTGGAAAGAATGTACATGATGCCGTTGGATGGGACTGAAAAGCACAGCCTTCGTGGGAGCAGTGTTCCTAAGACCTTCAGTCCCGTAGCATCTTCTGGCACCAAAGCAGCGTTCCCTGGGAAGGTGTCTTCTCCGTCCCGGTGTGCTTGGAAGTGCAGTCTGCTAATGTCACTGGACAACGTCACTGGATATTGTGTTCATGGGGGCAAGTGGGGGGTGTGTGTGTTTGCCAAAAAAAAAAATCGTGGCTAATTTATGATTTTCTTGCGATGAGGCCCACGGTAAACTCCTCTAGGATTCCATGAGCTCCTCATTAGACGGTCTCTGTGTGGGTAATCCCTGTTGCCAGGGCTCAGCAGGAAAGCGTGTTTTGATTAGGGGGGGCTCTGGAGCAGTGCGCTTTAATTTCGCAGGAACTCCCAGATGATTTAAATTCTCAAGCCGCTGATGGCACACATGTGATCCTGCGTGTTTCCGAGCGGTTCTGCTTTCATTGCCTGCCAGCGTGGCCCATTGCTGTTGCCCAATAAAGCTTGTGTACTTTATGCCCGTGGGGGTCGTTTTAATTTGCGTGGAAACATGAATTCTGTTGTCAAAATGAGGGCTTTTGGGGCTAATGCTCCTATTTTGTGCAGATCTCATGGTACCTCAACAAGTAAATTGCTGTTTCTCCATTGAAAAAAATTATTTTGATTTTGGCATAAATACCTCGCCCCAAACTCATGCATTATTCAACCCAGTTCTGCATTCCAGACGTGTTAGTGTTTGAAAAAGTGATCGATATACATAGAAAAAAGAGAAACACATTCTACAAGATTCATATTTTATTTAATACACGGTCCTTGATTGCCTTGGATAGCTTTTTTTTTTTTTAAATTAAGTGATAGAAGATTTAGGAGCACGGTCACTGAAGTTTGGGGCAAATAAGGTTTCTAAGCTGTTGTGTAGGAAGCAGAGGACATGTTTTATCAATTTCATCTAATGATTCTCAACTAGGAGTGATTCTGTCCCCCGGGGATGTGTGCCCCTGTCCGAAGTAATTTTTGGTTGCCACGAGTTGGGAGGGGATTGCTCTCTTTCTAGCAAGGAGAACCTGGGGATGCTGAAGACCCTACAATACACAAAACAGCCCCCACGACAGAATTAGTAGACCCCAAATGTCAAAAGCGCCGAGGTTGCAAAGCCCTGATCGAACCAGCATGTCAGGGTTACCATTTACAGATGTCCTTCCTGATTTCCAAGGGACCCCAGCACCACACACTCCTGTCTCGGCCGCCTCTGCACCCAGCTGGCCACAGGGTTTAACTGGGAGCTCTTGGTGGTTGGGCTGCTGGCTTGCAGTCGTGGCTCTCCGCCGAAAGGCCGTCCTCAGTTTACCAGTCAGAAAGAATCGTACGTGAACCATCTTCATCAGCACGGGCTGCCCTGGGGCGATCGGGGAAGCATGCTCTCAGCTCTCCTGACGTGGGCTCCAGAGGTGAAGCTAGACAGCGCGTTTCCTGGACCACGTGCTCTCGGTGTGAAGTCTGGGACGCCGCGTTCGCCTGCCTGAAATTCCGATAACGCGTGGGCGCTCCTCCCACCCAGCCACTGGGGGGAGCTGAGAATCGAAAGACGTTTCTATTTTCCGTTGTTAACGACCAGGCAGGCCCGACAGACCCAAGACACGGCTTTCGTAGCTTCAGAATTTATTTCGTGGCCGAGAGCTCTGTAAAAAACAGCCATTTCCTTTTATGTTGTTGACCACACTATTTTGCTGGACTCAAACAACAAACAAACAAACAACTGGGGGTGGGGAGTGGGAGATGAACATGTAGTTGGTCTTGGATATTTATATTTAAACTTTTTTTTATTTTTCTCAACTGCAGTTTACATTCAATGTTATTTTGTGTTCATTTCAGGTGTACAGCACAGTGGTTAGAAAATCATATACTTTACAAAGTGTTCCCCCCAATATTTCCAGTACCCAACGCACACCACACATAGTTATTATAATGTTATTGACTGTATGTCCTATGCTGTATCCCTGTGTCTGTTTTGTCACCGATAATCTGGACTTCTCAATCCCTTGAGCTTTTTCACCCCGTCTCCCAACCCCCCTCCCATCTGGCAACCGTCATTCTGTTCTGTGTACCTATGAGCCTGGTTCTGTTTGGTTTCCTCGGATATATTGTCCATCAGATTCCACATATAAATGAAGTCATATGGTAAGTGTCTTTCCCTGACTGAGTTATTTCACTTCGTACAATACCCATTAGGTCAGTCCTGCTGTTGCAAATGGTATGTTTTCATTCTTTTTTATGGCTAAGTAGTATTCCATGGTGTACGTGTACCACCGCTTTTTACCAGCTTGTCTATGGACGGGCACTTGGCTGCTTCCGTACCTTGGCTGTTGTAAATAACGCTGCAGTGAACACAGGGGATTCTTCAGGTATACCCAGCAAGAATCACTGTGTCATACGGCAGGTCCATTTGTAACTTTTTGAGGAAACACCACATTATTTTCCACGGTGGCTGCACCAGCCTGCACTCCCACCAACAGTGTACGAGGGTTCCCCTCTCTCCACATCCTCGCCAGCACTTCTTGTTTGTTGATTTATTGATGATGACCATTCTGACGGGCGCGAGGTGGTTTTAATTCGCATCTCTCTGATGATTAGTGCATTGAACATCTTTTCATATGTCTGTTGGCTCTATTCAGGCCCTTGGCTCATTTTTTTAAACTGGATTGTTTGTTTTTCTGGTGTTGAGTGGTATGAGTTCTGTATAAATTGTGGATATTACCCCTTTATCAGATGTAACACTGGTGAATATTTTCTCCTGTTCACTGGGTTGCCTTTCCATTTTTGCTGATGTTTCCTTTGCTCTGTAAAAACTTTTTAGTTGGATGTAGTCCCATTTGTTTATTTTTCCTTTTGTTTCCCTTGCCTGAGGAGATATATTAGAAAAAATATTGCTAAGAGAAATGTCTGAGATTTTACTGCCTTTGTTTTCTTCTAGGAGCTTTATGGTTTCAAGTCCTACATTTAAGTCTTTAGTCCGTTTTGAGTGTATTCTTGTATATGGTGTAGGAAGGTGGTCTAGTCTCTTTCTTTGTTTTTTTTTTTGTAGGTATCTGTCCGGTTTTCCCAATAACATTTATTGAATACACTGTCTTTACCGCATTGTATGTTCTTGCCTCCTTTGTTAAATATTAATTGACTGTATCTGGTGGGTTTATTTCTGGGCTGTCTGTTCTGTTTCATTGATTTTTATGTCTCTCTTTATGCCAGCACCATGCTGTTTTGATTACTGTAGCCTTGCAGGATGGTTTCACATCGGGTGCTGTGATACCTCCAACTTTGTTCTTTCTCAAGATTGCTGTGGTTATTTGGGGTCTTTCATGGTTCCATATAATATTTGAATTATTTGTTCTAGTTCTGCATGAAATGCCATTGGTATTTTGATGGGAATTGTGTTAAATCTATAGATTGCTATGCATAGTGTGGACATTTTTTTTTTTTAAGATTATTTATTTTCAGAGAGGGAGAGAAACAGCAATGTATGGTTGGCTCTCACGTGGCCCTCACTGGGGACCTGGCCCACAACCCAGGCATGTGCCCCGACTGGGAATTGAACCGGGACCCTCTGGTTCCCAGCCTGCGCTCAATCCACTGAGCTACACCAGCCGGGCCATAATGTAGACATTTTAACAATGGTAATTCTTCCTATCCAGGAACACAGTATATGCTTCCACTTATTTGAATCTACTTTGATCTTTTCCTTTAGTGTCTTATAATTTTCCAAGTACAGGTCTTTTATCTCCTTGGTTAAATTTATTCCTGGGTATTTTATTTCTTTCGAAACAATTGTAAATGGGATTGTTTTCTTAGTTTCCCTTTCTGATAGTTCATTATTGGTGTATAAAAACAACCAATTTCTGAATTTATTTTGTATCCTGCTACTTTATTGAATTTATCAGTTTTTTGGTGGAACCTTTAGGGATCTCTATATACAGTATTATGTCATCTGCAAATAAGGACAGCTTTATTCTTTCTTTCCAATTTGGATGCCTTTTATTAGTTCTTGTCTGATTGCTGTGGTGAGAGCTTCCAGTACTATGTTGAATAAGAGAGGTGAAAGTGGACATCCCTGTCTTGTTCCCAGTCTTAAGGGAAACACTTCCAGTTTTTGTCCAGCGTGTACAATGTTGGCTCTGGGTCTGTCATTCATGGCCTTTATTACATTGAGGTATGTTCCCTCTATTCCCACTTTGCTGAGAGTTTTTATCACAAATAGGTGCTGGATTTTATCAAGTGCTTTTTCTGCATCTATTGATAAAACCATATAATTTTCGTCTTTTATTTTATTTATGTGGTGTATCACATTTATTGATTTGTGGGTATTGTGCCAATCTTGCATCCCCAGAATGAATCCCGCTTGATCATGGTGTGTGATCTTTTTATTGGATCTGGTTTGTGAACGTTTTGTTGAGGATTTTAGCATCTATGTTCATCAGGGATATTGGCATGTAATTTCCTTTCTTTGTAGTGTTTATTATCTGGTTTTGGAATTAGAATAATGTTGACCTCACAAAATGATTTGGGAATCTTCCTTCCTCTTGAATTTTTGGGAATGGTTTGAGAAGGATAGGTGTTCATTTTTCTTTGAATGTTCGGTCATTATTTCTTCAAATAGGTTCTCAGCTCTTTGCTCTCTCTTTCTTCTCAACCCCTATGATGTGGGTGTTGTTACTCTTCATGTTGTCTCAACAGTCCCTTAAACTATCCTTGTTAAATGTTTTTTCTTCTTGCTACTGTGATTGGGTGTTGTCTGTTACCTTGTCTTCCAAATTGCTGATCAGTTCTCTGCTTCAGCTAATCTGCTATTGATTCCTTGTGTACCCTTTGTTTCTGATATTTCCATTCCTCATTTCCGACTGGTTCTCTTTTATGGTTTCTATGCCCCTTTTTTGTGCTTACTCTCTCTTTGCTTAAGTTCTCACTGAGTTCATCCCTTTCCCCCCTAAGCCCCTGAACATTCTTATAACCATTGTTTTGAACTCTGTATCTGGTAGACCGTGTGCCTCCATTTCATTTGTTTCTCTATCTGGGGATTTCTCCTTTTATTTGGGGGATGTTTCTTTGTCTCCCCATTTTGGCTACTTCTCGGTATTTGTTTCCGTAGGTAAATCTGTGTCTCCCGGTCTGGGTGGGGTGGCCTTATGTAGTACCTGTCCTGTGGGGTTCCCTGGCTCAGTCTCCCTGACCACCTGAGGTAGGTACTCCAGCAATGTCCTTGTGTGTGGCATGCAAACCCTCCTGTTGTAGTTGAGCCTGGATTGCTGTTGGCCTCTTTGTGGGTGGAGATGGTCCTCAGTCTGGCCAACTGTGAGGATTGACCCAAACCATGGTGTACGAGCTGCTGTGCAGGGGTGGACCCCAGGAAGTGGAACGCGCCCCTGCAGGGTATGGTCCCTTTGGGGGTGCCAGTTGTGGAGCTAAGTAGGTCATGCTCTGATGTGGTCTAAAGCCCGACACCAGGTGTGTGCGTTCTGGGGACTTTTGGGAGGGACCCCAGTGCAGGTCAGTGTTGGAGCTACAAAGCAATCCATGTTTGGTGGCTGCTTCTCGGAGACTGGATGCATGTGGGAGGGGCTTAGCTGCCTACGGAGGCTGGCTTCCACCGGTACCCAGCCTGGGGAAGGAGAGCAAAAGGCCCAAGACGTGCCAAGATCCTCTGGTGCTTGCAGGCTGCTTTTAGATGCAGTCACTACAAGAGCCTTTGGCGGGACGGGAGTTGCATGAGGTTTCTCAGTGAGACACCAGGTGAGGCAAGTGGTGGTCACCAGGTTGATAAAGGTTTCTGGAGCAGCTGTGGGAGGTCCTGCTGGTGGTGTCTGAAACTCTGAGACGAGGCCCAGGTCTCTTGGGGTTTCCCTGGGAGAGCCCGCTCTGTGCTGCTCTGGTGGGTTTTATAGTACAGAGCCGACGTATTTTAAGACGAGAAAAGAGCTGGCCAGATAGTGTTCTGGCCAGAAGAAAGTCTGTGGAAAAGCCCAGGAGGAGACTGGACCAACGATACGAACCTGTGAAGAAGCCCCCCAGAGCTCCAAGGGGGTGGCCAGTGCTCCCCGGTCACACAGCCTGTGCTGAGCGGCATGGCGGCACTAAATAGAAACCTGAATATGCGGTCACTCGACACGGGAGACCTACTGGAGAAAGGACGGGAAAGCGAGCCCCCTTGACCTTTTCACGAGCAGATGGTGCCTCGCCTTCAATGAGGGATACAGCACTTTGCAGAGACATCCGAATCCCACCCATCCCGAATGACCGACGCAGAAATCCCACAAACACCTGAGATCAATGTTCTCCACCTTCAGAAGACCCAACCTTCATCTGCAGGAGGGTCTAAAGCTGTTGTCCAAAGAGTGTGAGGAGTGGAAGGGAAGGATGCAGGAGCTGATGGGGCTGAGCGCCTGACACGCGGATACAACAGCACCTGACGGAGAAAGAGCTGCTTCAGCTCTCTGGTTGATCCCGTGCTGAAGGCCATCCAGGGGCCCCAGCTCCCGACGTGAGGCCCTGTGGAGGCCAGCACCCTGGGAACAGAGAGAAAGAGAGACATCACCTAGCTTCTCCATCAGAAGCAAATATGAAGAGTCTCATTGGCTGCTGACTTAAATGTGTATGAAAGAGAAAAAGAGAAAGTATCCAGAAAACTGTGTGAAAAGAATGAAATGAACGGCGCGCTGATGGGACAGAGACCCTCTCCAAACAGACCAAGCATCTGTACGGTCTGAACATTCGCAGCCCGTCAGTGAGACCGAGAGGCTCCAGCTGCGAAGTCGGAAGCTGCAGAGTCCCATCAACAGCACCTGAAAGCAGCTTCCGAGACAGTCAGCCAGTCAGGGAGCAAAGGGACCGCCGAGAAACTGACAAGGGGTGTCACCAGGGGTCCAGTGGCGTGAACCGTACCCATCAGAAATGCAGGAAGGGAGGACGGATGGTTGGATGGATGGATAGGTGGATGATTGAATGGAAGGATGGATGACTGGAAGCAAGGAAGGAAGAGTGGATGGATGAATGGAAGGATGGATGGGTGGAGAGATGGGTGGATGGAAGGCAGGCAGGAAGGAAGAAGGATGGATCAATGGATGGATACATGTATGGAAGGAAGGTGAGTCGGAAGGGAGGAAAAGAAGGAAGGATTTTGTATTCTCTTTGCAAAACGCTAAAACATTACAGACAAGGCTAATGTCCTGCTTCCCGGTGTCTCTTCCTCCCCTTCCTGGTGGAAACCTCTGTCCGTGGGAGGCAGGTCTCTGGGACGTGTTCGGTGCATGTCCCTATGTGCATGTGCATCTGTAAGGAATATGTGACATTGTTAGGGGTTTCCTGTGCTTTGTCTTGCCTGTTGCTCTCATCACTGAGTGACAGATGTGGACTTTCTGCAGTCAGTTCATACAGCACTCTTTCTCGTTCACCATGGCAGGATAGTCCCAGAGTTTGGGTCTCTCCTGTAGCTTAATTGCTCAGTTCCCTCTTGATTGACACACAGTCGGTTCCCAGGTTTCCTTTCTCACCGTTAACGCTACAGCCCTCATCCCCCTCCATGTGCCCCGGGACCTTCTTCGTCAGTTGTTCAAAAGCCGTGCGTGTGGTGCAGCGACCGACTCCGTGAGAGCCCTGTGCTCACGGGACTGTGCATTTAGGAGTCTTTAGAACTGGCGGCGTTTCTTCTCCTTCAGTTTAGATGGGACCTGGTGGGAAGAGGGAGGCTGTGGAGTGGACTGGGGCTCATTTCAATCCCAGGCTTTTACCGCCAGCTCTGGAACCTTGGGCACAGTGACCTCTCTTTGGGCGCCCTCCGCTGCACCCCTCAGGGGACTGTCGCGAAGACTGACTTAAATACTGTCGTCGGCGGGGGGGCACCTGCCCCTTAGGGA